>JAIPRM010004557.1:0-22657 GCA_025469315.1 Stegophylla sp. TES_Ste_2020 | reverse complement strand
CAATTTTACGGAAATTGCGGTAATTGCATATTTTGCCGTTTTTTGAAAATTTTTTTCAGTTTTTTCGCATTATTAAAAAAAATATTGAGAAATTTGAAAAATGACCTCTTAAAAGTACCAACTAGATTCGATTTTAGATCTATAAAGTTACTGATCGAAACTTTTGGACCCGTGGTTCTATACGAAAAAGTGTTTACAGAGAAAAAAAAAAAAATAAACATCATTGTAAAAACATAAGCTCCTTCACTAACGTTCAGAATCTAAAAGTTCGCCACCCCTGGCTTAGAGTATACCCTCTGGTTTTTTTACGACTACAGCACTGAATATACTTTTATATAAAAAACTATTTTGCTCATAATTTATGACATCTCCCTCAACTATCATTCGCGACTCCTTAAAGGATCGCGATCCCCAAGTTGAAAACCACTGCTCTAAGTCTAGATAATACAAAACATATAAAAATAACATGAAACCAGATATATATTGAAATGCATTATTCACGTGGATATAATATATACATTCACGTAGACTATTCTATTTCATTTAAACAATATTAATATAATTGGAGTGATAATTAACCATATGTGAGACTTATGCGACAGATTAAGGAACACTTTTTAAAGAATCTTAAATAAAATCAGAAAAAAATCATCAAGATTATAGGAAAAAAAAATTTCGAAAATTTCGAGGAGGATTTGAATCCGGAAACCCTCCTTCTGAATACGGCCATGTGTTTATCGTGCCTCCTTTGATCAGCCACTGTTGAAATAAGAGCAAAAATTTAGTTAATCAGGTAAGGTTTGAACCCTTTAAGTCGTGTCGGAGAATTTCGGCATGATTGCTAGTTTACAAATACAACTTTAAAAAAGTGTGTACTTTGCTCGTCGGGGTGTTCTTTGCACATCAGGTGGGATACTGTTGACGGGTGTATTGAATTTTAAAGAAATGATAAATAATTTCTTCAATAATACGATTCTGAACGAAGGAAATTAATAATATAAAGAACGTGTACATTTTCGCGCATGCTCCACCATAAAACCAAACTATAACAATATGAAAAGCACTGTACAATGCTATACACAGTGAGTGAAATTCGTAAATTATTAGTGTGATAAAGTGACGTTTTATATGTATATAAATTATTATATTATATTATATTATATGCCTAAATATGAGCATCACCATGAATCGATAATTAAATAAATAAAATAATTCATTTTATTGGTGAATGTTATAATGTTATCATATACACTATACAGTATACACTGAAGAGTATGTAACTATTTATTAATAAATATGCTCACGAATCACTCCATAAACACCATCGACAACGTCTATAAATAATAAAAACAATTACTTTGGGGGAAAATGGTACGGCGATAACGAATTACATTTGGCGGACTGACGGTCGGCGTGTCAAAAAATACATTAGACAAGTCAAAAACACTACCTACCTTACATTCTCCGATTTTTTTTTCGATCAAACCCTTGTAAAATTTTAAATTTTTTGTTCGCACAAAATTGTGTTACACCAAAATATTCGTAATGAAATTCTCTATCTAGGCACCAAATTTCAAAATAATCAGTCCAACCAATTTTCTTATATGTACGTTAAAGTGTGAAATTTTAGGTAAGAATAACAAATTTCTTCGAAATTATAACTTCAAAAGGTTATAGGGAAAAAATTTGACTAACGATTTTGGAGATTATTTTAGGTCAATTAGACATAAATGTCAGAGAGAAGATCATATTATATTTGCAAGTCTTAATATCAAAAATCAAAAACCTAACAAAAAATGAGACATTTCCGAAATTTTAAAAATACTGTCCTCAATCTAAAATTGATCAAATCATTTTGAAATTTTTATGAAATGTTCTTGTGACTATTTTTAGTAGTTGGTGAAAGTTTTAAGTCCCTAGATAGATTATTTTAGAAGTTATGTTAAAAAGCAATATTCGATTTACGGAAATTCCGATAATAGTATATTTTGCTGTTTTTTGTCAATTTTTTGTCAGATTTTCCGTATTTTTAAAAAAGTATTGAGGAATTTTAAAAATGATTTATTAAATCTGTGTGTGATTTTGAATCTATAAAGTTACTAGGTAATCAAAACTTTTGGACAAGTATTTCTGTACGAAAAAGTGTCTATAGAAGAAGAAAAAAAGCAGGACATACTTCGCACTATGGGTGTTCTTCGCACGACGAGTATTCTTTGCATCTCGGGTGTGAAGCTCTTGATGGGTGTATTAAATTTTAAAGAAACGATAAATCATTTCTTCAATAAGACGTTTCTGTACGAAAGAAGTTTTTAATACAAAGAACAATAATTTTCGTCATTTTCAACACACTTACCAAAAGTATCTGACCCGAAAAGCGAAGAATATCCGTGGTGCGAAGTATGTCCGGCTTTCTTGTCTATACTTTACTTTACTTTGCTTTAATTTACTTTAATTTACTTTACTTTTTTTTTATCTAATATATAAAGGAAAAAAAAATAAATGAGAAAAAAAAGTGTTAGAAAAATGTCCAAAATTTTTTGTGCCAAAATCTTTTTTATATTATTTTCTAACTATGTTTAAATTTTCATAAAGTTCGGATACAAAAATTAAATGGTTTTCTAGACGTTTTTACCAAATTTTGGGTTGTTTTTTCCAAAAAAAAAATTGAAGAATTGAGAAATTCAAAAAATGACCTCTTTAAGGTACCAATAACAATAGACAAATCCGGCAAGATCTATACCAAAAAGTGTATACAGAAAAAAAAAATAAAAAAAATAAACATCATTGTAAAAACACTAGCTTCTTCACATTGTTCAGAATCTAAAAATAAAATCGAATTTATGAAAATCCGGGTTATAACGTTTTTTACAGTTTTTTGTCAATTATTATGTAGTCTAGGCATGCGTTTGGAAAAATAATCAACAATTTTGAAAAATGACCTCCTAAAAGTACCATTTAGACAACATTTCCGATCTATAGAGTTACTAATTGAAAATTTTGGACCAGTATCTTTGCTCGAAATAGTGGTTCCACGCATATGAAAAAAAAAACACATAGATTAATAAAACCAATACATTCTTCGCTTTGCTCAGAGTCTAAAAAAAATTAAAGATAATTTATATTATAATTATGTGATACATAAGCATATATAACAGGAAGCTTCTTAGCCCCTCTGGATCTCCCCTCCTAGGATCCGTGTTACACTTTTCTTTAAAAATCGTTTGTGTACGCTGTACTCTAAGATGAAATGAGCTAGAGTTCTCAAATTTTAAACGGTTACCTAAATTTTTTGTACGTCAAACTCAAAACTTGATTAATTGATTTATGATTGAGTTGGATCGTTTTAAATAATGTTTGTCATACTATAGAGCCCATTTCAATAGCTTTTTAACTTTGTCGTTCGTAAATTCTAAGAATTTTTAATAAACCTACGTGTATATTTTAAATAAATTATCGTTTGATATCATATTTTGTGGTCTTAAAAATGAATTTCATACCATATCCATACCATTGGATTCTTACCAAGTATTATTATACTATTAACAGTACTAAATATTCAGGATTTAATATTAAAAGTTGCATTTTAAGAATTAAAACAATATTTATTTTAGTCTTCACGCACTTAAAGATTTGGATCTGTATATTCAAATAAAGAGAATATTTTCACACTTTTGTTTCAAAAAGGAATAAGTTTTTGTGAATTGAAAAAATTTAATTCAGATTAAATATTCAATATATTATAATAATATATTGAATAATTATTCAATTAATTTGTTATAAATTCAGGTTAAATAATACAGTTAATTGGTTACAAATAAGTTTTTTACTAATATATTATTATTGAGGTGCATACAATAAGAATTTAATCATTTTTTTAATGTAATTGGTAAATACGTTGTAAGACGCATATGTATGTCAAACAAGCACCCTAACGAGTGTTGTCAACATTTTTGTTTTCGAAAAATATGTAAAATACACCATCCCCCTTCCACTAATGAACCAATTACGTCATTGGAAATGAATAATATTAGGTTCTTGGAAGAAACGTTTATAGTGGTACGTTACAACTGAAAATGTTTAAAGCACTTTTGTTTGTTTTTTAGTTTGTAAAACTACTACTCGTTCACGACGTTGCAGTGATGACGTGCATTTTACTTCTTTTTTTTTTTTGTAAATTTTCCGTTGTATCCATGGACCTTTGACCTTAAATTCCATAGTCATGTTAAACTTGATGTATACATTTAGTATAAAATATCTAAGACCGTATAAAAAAATATATTGTTATGTATTTTATCTATGGTAAATTAATTATTAGTCTTCAAATATTATGTGATCACTACAATTGTATCATTTCATCCCGAATTTTGAATTCCGATTTCGTTATCGTCTGTTGTGTATCAGTACTCAATCTATTCATCGATTTCGTAAGTATTTATACTCTTCCGATTCGCTGGCAAATTGAATTTTTAATTAAATGTTAATTAAATATTATCTCATTAGGTAGTTATTATTTTTACATGCAACATACATATACATATTTTGATTTTTGACTTACCTACCTACCTACCTAGTACAGTAGTAACTACCGTATATCCAAAGGCGTAGACGTTTTTTTTTGGAGGATGAAAAAATTCAAAATTAATGATTGCTTCCGATCTTTTATATTTATAGATTAACATATTTGTTTTAAAACAAAATCATCCCAACGTTTTTTATTCTCCAACTCATTTAAAGTTAACTGTAGAATTTGCACCATCGGTATTCTTCGCTCCTCGGATGGGATAGTCTTAGTAGATGTGTTGAATTTTAAAAAAATGATAAATAATTTCTTTAATAAAATGATTTTTAGCGGAGCTTCAGTTAATTATAGACAAGAATAATTGCCAGTTTTATATTAAGTAGGTATGTTTAACAATTGTTACGTGTTAACATTCAATCTGAAATTTGTCTACAATAAAGTATTGATGATATTTCCATGATTTAAATAACATTACTTTTGAAATAGGTTGGTAATAACTGAATAATCTGCGCCCCCTATTGTTGATAATGAGTAAAAATTTCAATTTCTAGTCCTATTAGTATCGGAGTTATAGAAAAATGTATAAAATCAATTTTATAAATAGGCCGGGCATATTTTGCACCATGGATTATTGGAATATTCTTGGTGGACGTATTGAATTATAAAAAAATGATAAATCATTTCTTCAACTAAATGATTCTGAGCAGAGGTTCAGTTATTATACAATCACCACGTTACAATAATAACTACGTTACCACGGTTACTATAGTGTCCATGGTAGGGTATAATGGGTTAATGAGTAGCGGTGAGGAAGAGAGTAGGGGAGGGGACTAACAATGACCACTAATCCAAACAAATTTCTATATGTAAAAGTGTTTATAGAACGGAAAATAAATAAATAAAGATCATTGTAAATTTATAAGCTTCTTTGCTCTACTCGGAATCTAAAATCTAGTTCATTGCATATTTTGCCATTTTACTAAAATTTTCGACAGGTTTTCTTCATTTTTGGAAAAAGTGTTGTGAATTTTGAATCATTACTTCATTAAAAAATCACTTGGCTGTGATTTATTATCAAAAAAATTACTGTATGAAAGTTTTGGACAAGTATTTTTATACGATATAGTGTTTCCATAAAAAGAAAAACGCATATTTCGCGGAGTTAACGTTATAATTATAATTTTTTTTTTTTTTTGTAGTGGAAATTTAACACCCCCCTCCCTTCTCCAATATTCACGCCACTAGGTTTATCACTAAGTGATCATATACGCTGTATTTTATTAATATTGATGGAATTCAGTGGTGTAGACAGAAAATTTGTATGAGGATGGATAAGATCCCATTACATCACATGGATAATAAAATTGATTTCTTTACTTATACTTTTTATTTACTTATAAAAGTAAATACTCGTATATGATTGATTTATTTTCATATGCCTATTTTAATTTTATAAATTCGATTGTTTCATGTTAATTTACTGTATTATTTATTCACAGAATTTCCCTATAAATAAGTCTATAAATATTTTTATTTTTGAAATGTTTTTATGCATGTTTGTAAATCAATCACAAATATTTTCTAAATTACTAATTTAATATTAGTAGTGCAAAAGCCTCGAAAAATGTTCGAAAACAATTTATCACGTATATGAGATAATTGCGATAAATGCGCAATAGAGCCAAAAAAGGTGTGAGATTATTAAGAAAAATCCCATTAAAAATGTACACATTCCTCAATATTCTGCTGTAAGTAACATTTTAGATTCTGAGTGGAGCAAAAAATGTATTGGTTTTACAAATCTGCAGTGTGTTTATTTTTCTTTTTCGTGTGTATGGAAGCACAATTTGTGGTAGAGATACTGGTCGAAAACTTTCGACCAGTAACTCTCTAGATCGGAAATGGTGTCAAGATGCTACTTTTAGATCATTTTTCAAAATCCTCAATACTTTTTTTAAGCGCATGCCTAGACTATTCAAAAAACTGACAAAAAAACGACATAACGCATATTTTCGTAAATTCGATTTTGTTTTTTTTTTTTACATTATTTCCAAAATAATGGAGCTAGAAAATTGAAACTTTCACCAACTACTAAAAATAGTTATGCGCACGCCTCATAAAATTTTCAAAAACATTTGACCAATTTTGGGGTACGTACGGCATTTTGAAAATTCCGGAAATTTCTCGTTTTTTGTTAGTTCTTAATTCATAAAATTTTAATATATGGATATTAAGAGCTGAAAATTTAATACAAACAAATTCATATGTATTTCTAATAGTACTCAAAAAATATCGAAAATCATTAGCCAAGTTTTTGTTTTATAACTGTTTAAACTTGGAATTTTGACATAATTCATAAGTTTTACATAAAATTACACATTTAAACGCATATAAAAAATAATTGGTAAAGCCGATCTTTACGAAACTTGGTACATAGATGAAAAATTACAAGACGAATATTTTGGTGTAATAAAATTTTAAACGGACGAATAATTTAGAATTTTATAAGGTTTTTATTGAAGAAAATTTGGAAAAAGTACTGTAACTTCATTGTTTTTTAAAAGTAATTAACCCTACACTGGATACAATAAACTATTGTGTAAAATGAAATAAACATACACAATAGATAAATACATATTATATACATTACATGCATTCATATTTGTATTTTGCACAGTACCGTTTTTACAATATTTTACATAAATGTGAATATAAAATAATAAGTATATATCGTGTCTGTTACGTTTTAGTGGTAATAATATTATTATTTTACCTTTAAGGTACCAAGGTACTGTCTTGGGAGTTGTGTTATAAATCTAATATACATCTGTTACAAATTGATAAAATTAAAAATGATTTATGGCACATTGATTGTTGGCCTTACTATTGTGTGTGTGCGCGTGCGTGCGTGTGTGTGTGTATATATATATATGTAAATTCGGCAATATTTTTTTTGATTATTAACTGAAGCTCCGCTCAGAATCATTTTATTGAATAAATGATTTATCGTTTCTTTAAAATTGAATTCATCTACCAAGAGCTTCACACCCTTACGTGCTAAGAACACCCATCGTGCGAAGTATGTCCGGATTTTTTAAAGTTCTTTTTTGTTGTGCTTGCAAAAACCACCGAATAAAAATTATTAAAAGCCCATATTAGTCAAACAGAAAACTTTGATGGTCTACTAGGCCGGGATAAAATTAAGTTAAGAAGGCGAGAAACCCTAATGGCCAATATGTATATTGTATAGGTATACATAGATTATACTTAAATATAATATACTCTTACTTCATTTTCTTATTTATGTATTATACTTAAAGTTCTAAATGTTCTAAGATTGACAATCACCACATTTATACCATGTAATTATTATAATATAGGTTGAATAAATAGTTGAATAAATATTTTTATTTCTGTTTGTGACCATAGATTACAGAAGTAACAAGTAACCACTTCAATATGAATACGCGATCAAAAGTAAAATCGGACCTCTTAAAATGCCAAAAGTTCCCACGTATTACGTCTAATATAAACAACCATATAGAAATCCGTAATAAGAACAAATATTCTCCCAATACTTTAAAGTATTCAAACGTACCAGTAAAAATTCCTAAGACAAATCTTTCAGTGAAAATGTCCAACTCTTCTCCAAAATTAAACAGTTTTAATAATAATATGGATGATGAAGATAAAGTAAATGGTTTCAACTTAATAAAGCTATTTAGTGCACATGCAAAAATGCTACCTTCCAGTGACGAGTCCAAAAGTGAAACTCCTCCATTGTTTAAGCATAGATGGAGTTTTATTCGCGAATCATTGACTTTAAGTGAACCTCCATCTCCAATGAATAAATCAAGTGAAGCCAAAGCGTTAAAACGAATCAAAACTCCCAATATAAATCTAAAACAAGCAATCAAGTATAATAACCGTAAAAATTATGGCATAAATTACAATAAATTCAACGAAGTCACGAAAAAAATTACCAAAATGTTAAAATCAAGAGGCCAACATGAAAATGAAGACAATTGATTAAGGTTGTCGTAAACAATCGAATTTACGTATATATTTATTAAATTTCTAATAATTTTTTTAATTTTTTGTTAATTAGTTCGCTATGCTACTATATTCAATCATTTTTTATGTTACATATTATTTGAATCACAATAGAAATAATTTCCAATGAAAATTATTCTAATTTAAAATTAAAATTATTATTATTTTTAATTTGTATGCATGGTGTTATTAACAATACTACAATAATTCTTATTATCAAACATGGACAACAGGACAACTCAATATTCACCGTGGCTGTTTTGCCGTGAGTCCTTTTGGAACCTTTTTGCCGTCGATCACCGTTTGGTGTAGCGGTATAAAATGTGAAATTTATATTTGTGCCATATACTTACATGTAAATATATAATATAAGTAAACGGCCTACTAGGTCCTCGGCCATCTAGATCCCTGTACCTTTTTTAAGATCTAAACTTATTATAAATATCGTAAATCATTATTGAATTCTAATATTTATTCATTAAGCTACGCATAAATATGGTATTGTTTCAACTTTAAATGAATTAATATTAAAGAAATCGGGTATTTCAGTTTTCTTGGAAATGTAATACTCAAAGGTTTAAAATATAGAAGAACATATAATATACCTAAGTATATAAAAAATCCGGACAGACTTTGCACAATGGATATACTTCGCTTTTCGGGTGGGATGTACTTGGTGGGTGTATTACATTTTAAAGAAATGATAAATCATTTCTTCAATAAAACGATTCTGAGCTGGGATTCAGTGATTATATAATAACCACGTAACAATAATTACTACGTTACCAGGGTCACCATGGTTACTATGATTGCCTTGATTGTCATGGTTACCACGGTTGTCGTGATTACCATGGTTACACGATAGGTAATGTATTGGAAGAGTGGGTAGTTGTTCAGAGGGAGGGGGGTCCGAGGCCTGGGTCGTGTTCGGAGGTGTAAAGCAGGGATCAATGTTTTGGGTAGGGGGTCAGGATTTTGGGTAGAGGGTTAGGGTTGTGGTAAGGGTCGAACGTTTTGACGGGGGAGGGTGACGTTATGGAAGGTGACGTCATGAAGGGATGACGTCAAGGGAGGTCCAACAATGGCATCAAGTATAAACCCTTTAAAATAATACGACTTTTGAGAAATTATTGGTATAAAGTACCATCTAGAGCCGATGCTTGAATCAAAAAATGGCTGATCGAGGCTCTTGGGTCAATATTTCTATAGGTATGCAAAAGAGTTTACAGAACAGAAAAAAAAACAAATAAATCATCATGTTAGGATACATTAAATGTATCAAAACATTTTACCAGTAAAATTTTTATATTTATTTATACACAATTTGGTCAAAAAAAAAGTTTATAGGATTTATTAGTTTTAGTGTTACAATTGTTACAACTAAATTACTATAGATTTCATGATAATCTAGTATACGCCATAACTTTTTGATAGCTTTTACTCAAATCTTGGATAGTTTTTGGAAAAACTGTTGAGTATTTCGTAAAATTATTATTAATATTTATAAAATGAATATTAAAAAAAAATGTATGTATTAGACTTAGAATTTAAAAAGCATACGTTACACCATAGGTATTTTTCGCTCCTAAATGCTATTATTTGTGATCTATATATTTTATTTCAAACTCTTAGATTTGATAGATTGAAAAAAACACGTTCATTCTTCTTGCCATGGATATTCTTCGATCTTTGGATGAGATTTGGTGGATGTGTTAAATTTTAAAGAAATAATGAATCATTTCTTCAATAAGACGATTCTGAGCAGAGTTTTAGTTTATAGGAGACAATTTACCCAATTTTACCCAATAATTATGTAGCTTATTATTTTTACAAAAAAAATTTACTTTTTTACTTAACCAGTTTTATATTTCACTATTAATTGAGAACAGAAAAATTATTTTTGATAAACAAAAAATTTTAGAAACACGATTTTCACATATTTAAAATTTTCTTTCACCAAAATAATTGTCATAGCTACAGGATTGGAGTGGGCATACTATCTGACCAGAGGAATATTATGGAATCGACCCTCTTTTCAGCTTATTAAGTATTTATATATTATTTATAAATACACATAAAAAATATTATGAAGGTTTTTAACTTTTCCTAATTAGGATCAAGAATAACCTTTGAAGTTCAAAATAAATACACGAAGTCCCCGAATTTAAAGTGGATCAAATTAAAAATAAGTTTCCCACATCTTTTTAATTTTATGTCTTTCAATTAAACTTAAATCTGTCAACATAATAATCTGTCCTGTGGTTGATGAGTATTAAATTACATAAATAATGCCTATAATACTTGCCAATTGTAAACAAATTTTAATGAAAATAAGTACAAATCTTTAGTATAATGTAGAAGTAGGTATTTAAATAATGTTTTATTAAATTATCAACTTATCTTAACTAACTTCCTTTATAGCTCAATTATATTATCCAATAAAATATTTATGCTTAGTTCTAGTTACCAATTTAACAAAATATTTTCATACTTCAACATACAAATTAAGAAAATCTTTTCCTAGATTTTGTTAATGAAATATTAGTCTTAATTTACTACTTTATAAATTACTAATATACGGTCAATATCAGGCACGCACTCAGGATTTGATTTTTTTTTTTTTTGGGGGGGGAGCTTACATTTTTTCTTTTCCTCACATTCTAATACACTAGTATCATTAATTTTTAACGATTTTATTTATTATTACAACAAGGTACCACATACTACCCGGAATACCCCAAAAAAATCTAGTTCAAAGGTATCTATAGTAATAATTTTAGATTCTGAGTTGAGCAAAAAAGCTAGTGTTTTGACAAATTACTAATTTTTTATTTTTTTTTTTTTTGTATACACATTTTTTTATAGAAATACTTGAACAAAAGTTTCAACCTGCAACTTATTGAATCACATTATTCGCGTTTAAATGGTACTGTTAGACGTTATTTTTCGAAATTCTCAAAGTTTAATTGTAAAAAAAGCAAAATTGTAATATATTTTTGAGAAATCAATAATTTTTATTATTTATAAATTTAAATAAAAGAAATTTTGGGTGGGGCTATAGCCACAAAGCCCCTCCCTTGGGTGCGCCACTGGTCAATATTTGTTTTTACAAATCACTCTTTTGTGTAATTTAATCAATAACATCATCATTTTATCATTCTTAACACTAAACAAAGATACAAAATATATTTTTCTACGGACATAAGTAAAAATATATCAAGTCTTTTTTTAGACATCATATTTTTAAGCATGTTAAAATTATATTATAGTTTAGACAATGCTCGCTCACAACTCATCTGGGTGCAGGATAATTTTTATACTCCAACCACTGGTCTAAGGAATTTTAACATTTACGAAAATCCATTTTCAGCCACCTCTCTTGTGACTCTAGTGATCTACTATTTATTTTCTCGTAAACAGAATAATATTCATAGCAATCATACTATTATTATACATTAACAATTGTTATGAATTTTACTGTATAGTGCCGGATCTACAATTTACGTCACCCGAAGCACAACATAATATTAATGCCCCCTTTAAGTGATTTAATCTTCTTTGATTTGTAGTTGATCTTAAGTATGATTAAATTAGTTTTAGAATACTAAAACTGCGTTTACAATATGGTCATTGGTCAATATGCCGATATCACGGGCAACGTAAGAAATATTTGATTGGCACCTGTATATATTTGTGATAAGCACTTTGAAGACCATTTATTAGAATAAAATTCAAAATTTCATAGGAACGAGCATCTTTAAATTTATTTTCCAATTGAGTTACATATGTTGAGTAAAACTATCTAATTCTAAAATTCATTCGTTATTATCAATATAATTTTTGTATTTTATACAAAAGTTCATAGCAAGTATTATATTCTGAGTAGACCTGTGAACCGAAGACCCTTAGTGATTTAGATTCTGAGCGAAGAAGCTGATGATTTTACAATGATGTTTATTTTAATTTTATTTTTTTTTTATCTTTCTGGAAACACTTTTTCGTATAAAAATACTAGTTCAAAATTTTGAATCAGTAACTCTATATATCCCAAATTACACCCATATGGTACTTTAAAGAGATAATTTTTCAAATTTCTCAATACCTTTTTTAAAAACGTGGAAAACTTATGGAAAAATTGATAAAAATTGGCAAAATATGTAATTGCTGGAATTTCTGTAAAAATGAAAATTGCTTTTTAACATAACTTTAAAAATAATGAAGCTAAAAACTTGAAACTTTTACCAACTACTAAAAATAATCTCGAAAACTTTCCATAAAAATTTCAAAAAGATTTGGTCAATTTTATTTAAGTACCTATAATATTTTGAAAATTATCGATTTATCGGATTTCCTTCTAGATGGTACTTTAAAGAAGTTATTTTTCGAAATTAACTATTATTTTTTCTAAATTTTGGAAAAACTACCAGAAATTTGATAAAAATTACTGTGAAACTATCTTTATTTAATCCAAACTATATGAAAATTTAAACGTAGATGAATAATAATACAAGAAATATTTTAACGCAAGAAAATTTTCAAAATGTGAGAAAAAAATTACAAAATTTTTTACAAAATTTTTTTCTAACACTTTTTTTAAGAGAATGTGTACACTTAAAAAAAAGTGCTATAACAATATAGCGTTGAATTTATTTTACAGAAAATATAATCACAATAAAAAATATACGTTGAATATGAATAAGTACATTTTTACTCAGTATATTAATTAATTTTTTATTTTATATTATTTGAAATTTGCACCCCTCAATGATTAGCGCCCGGGGCATGTGCCCCAGATTGCCCCCCTTCAGATCCGGCACTGTCTACAGTAATCTGACTATTATATAAGATTATGCCATTAATTTAATTTGTGATTAGTTGAAAAATTTTAGGTAATTTGTTGTGTAATATATATAGTCATAATAAACATTAATGGCGATTATATAATATCAAACTCTTCAAAAATTCCTAAATTATCAAATTCAAAAACTGTTAAGAATATTAAATCAGTTCATAATTTTGAATGGACTTCCGAGTTTTGCTTGGTAGTTTGGTTGGCCTAGTCCGACCCTGTGTATCTATGCAAGTAGTTCTCAACTTTTTTGATTTTTGTTACTCTTAACCACGATATTTCTTCACTACGTCACTCTACCATCATACTAATTAGTAGGTAGTGCAATAATTTATATGCCCTAAAAATCTATGAATTATGCTTTTATGCACTAAAAAATATTAAATATGCTCCAATTCGTTACTGAGAACATACGAGTATTACTTTACTTTACTTTATTTTATATTACATTACCTTACTTTAATTTACTTGATTTTTTTTTATCAAACAAATATAGGGGAAAAAATTAAGTTAAAAAAAAGTGTCTAAAAATTATTTAAAATTTTTTTTTCGCATTTTAAAAATTTTTCTTCCGCTAAAATGTTTCTCATATTATCTATCTACATAAATTTTTATAAAGTTTATTTTTTAACAAATCTATTTATGAAGCTGCTATATACTTTAACAGATTTAAAACAGGAAACTCACTAACACATTTTTTTTGTTTTTTGATATTGGCTGACAATGAAATTATCAGGTTTTAGATACCTATCAAGTTTTTTAAACAGTTACAAATTTAAAATCATCCTAAATTTTATATAAAAATATGCCGTGTTTCCAAAAACATTAATTTCTCTAAATTCAGAATTTGGTTTTTAAATTTTAAACTTAGCTCGAACACTATTGATTTGAAAAAATATAATTTTATAGTTTATTTCAATGTTGATATTCCTTTTAGATGATTACTAAAAATGACAAAGTTCAATAAAAATTATTATTTTAAGTTTTTCTGTGTACATATGGATAATTGAACGTCAAATTGATCAACATTTGAATAATTGGCGTTCTACTGTATTTAATTTTACAACACAAATTCTAAAGAATAATTGTATTTAATTATGTTATCTAAAAAATAATTGATTAATTTCTTAGATTCTTTTAAAATCATTTTTTATAACATTAAATTTTAGTTAAGAAATATATAAATTGTCTATGACTAAAATTATATGTTATAAAACATTAAAATACATTTATAATATTCTTTGCAACTATTAATTATTTGTAATTTAATAATGTAAAAATCCGGAAATACTTCGCACCACGATATTCTTTACTTCTCGGGTCAGATACACTTGGTGGGTGTGTAGAATTTTAAAGAAACGATTAATTTCTTTAATAAGACGATTCAAAACGAAGGAAATTAATAATAAATATAGAGAATAATAATTTTCGTCATTTACAACACACCCACCAAGGTATCTGACCCGGAAAGTGAAAAATATCCGTGGTGCGAAGTATCTCCAGCTTTCTCGTCTACACTTTACTTTTTTTAATCTTATAAATAAAGAAAATAAAAATCAAACGAGAAAACAAAAGTGTTAGAAAATATCCAAAATTTTTTTTCACATATTTAAAATTTTCTTGCACCAAAATATATCTCATATCATTATCTATCTATTTTTAAATTTTCATATAAGTTCAGATCAAAAAATGATGGTTTCTGAGTCTTTATTGTCAAATTTTGGGTAATTTAAAAAAAAAAAAAAAAAAAAAAATTGAAGAATTATGATATTCAAAAAATTACCTGTTTAAAGTACCAAGTAGAGGAAAATACGATTTCAAAAAGTTGCTGATCCAAACATTTGGATAATTACCTATATCTATACAAAAAAGTGTTGACAGAAAAAAAATAAAAATCATTGTAAAAACACTAGTTACTTCACTTCGTTCAGAATCTAAAAATAAAAATACATTTTGGTTTATTTATTTAACAGATGCTTTAAAACTTCTTTATGTAATTGTACAAAATATTTTATGAAGATAAGATAACACTTAGACATTACTGTATAAGGCAGATAATAAATGTAATGCCAAAAAAGTAATAAATCAATTGTTATTTACATGAAGTTATTAATGAAACATTGTTATTAAACATAATACATGATTATTAAATTTAGAAAAAATGAAAAGATATACATTGTACAAGAATTACAGACTATATAGTATATACATATATAAATGCAGGTAGTGGCTTTGATTAACTAATCCCATTTTTTTCTTTGCTGTTTTATAACATAAACTTTAATTTAATACACTAAAAACTAAAAAAAAAAAAAATGTAAAGATAATATTTAATTAATTAAACTTAAAATTTATAATATGCAGATAGTGCACTTGCTGGTAACAAAAAGTAAATGTCATTTAAAAGACATTTCATATGAATAATGATTTTTCATATGTGATATACATATACATATACTAACCAAAATCTCAAAAGGTTTGAGCGCCATTATAATAAACACATAATTTAATATAAATGGTTCAATATGAATCCACCTTTATTAAAATATAAAATAATTATAATATTTGTTTATATAAGAAATACATGTTAAATTTCAGTGGAGGCTCGTCAAGTTTGTAAAGGGTGGTGCACAAAAATGTTATGCTATATGAGTTAAAAACAATTTTAGATTCTGAGCGAAGTGAAGAAGCTAGTATTTTTACAATGATGTTTATTTAATTTTTTTATTTTTTCTGTGTACAACTTTTCGTATAGAAATAATTGTCCAAAAGTTTCGATCAATAATTTTTTGAAACCAGATTTGCCCCTAGATTGTACTTTAAAGAGGTCATTTTTTGAATTTCTCAATTCTTCAATTTTTTTTTTGGAAAAAACTACCCAAGATTTGACGAAAACTACTCGGAAACCATAATTTTTTGATCCGAATTTTGTGAAAATTTAAACATAGATAGAAAATACTATAAAAAAGATTTTGGCGCAAGAAAATTTTGAAAATGTGAAAAAAAATTTTGGACATTTTTTGGAATTTTTTTTTTTTCTTATATTATTAACTTCTTTTGTTCAGAATCGTTTTACTGAAGAAATGATTTATCGTTTCTTTAAAATTTAATACGCCCGTCAAGAGAATACCACCCGTCGTGCGAAGTACACCCAGCGTGCGAAGTATGTCCGGCTTTTTTTTAATACATAATAAAAATAATTCGCTTTTACATAATTTTACAAACTTCACAATTATACACTGTAGCACCAATTTGATACACAAATTGATCAAGCTTCATGCTACCGTGTGTTATAAGACAACATTTCTGTGCATGTAAATAACATTAGTATGTCCGCTTAGTGCATAGAATACCTGTGTTCCTTACATAATCTAATCGTTAATAAACAACCAAAATCTGCGAAAACATTTTTTTTTTTTTTGATTAACGATTTTTAAATTACTTACTATGTACATAATAACTAAATAATCATTATACAAATCCAAAAAATTTTATGCACTTTTTTTTGGCTGGTTCACGTGTTTGTGTTCGCCATAGCACGAGCAGTCACTGCTAAAATTTACTTTTTACAATAATGAAACATGAGTGTAATATGTAAATGAATGCGTTTTACTCTATAAAATTTATTTTTTAGTTATGGTACAAAATGTAACTTAAATAAACCCTTTTTTCTCGTTCTATATTTACATATATTTGAATACCTTTATTTAAGATTTTAATAATCTAATTATAACTTATAGATCACAATTTTAAAAATTAATTAATTAATTACGTAATGAATAATTCTGTTTAGTACATTTAAAGCAGTCATGTTTATAATAGTAATGACACATAATTATATTCTAATTTATTTTTAACCAATGAACACTATATTTTGAAGCTGCTATTATGACTCTAATATTTTCAAAATCAATTACATTTAAATTTTTAATTTCTCCAAATGGTAATCTGGTTCCCAACAATAAGTTATTATCTTTTAGGTTAATTAAATCATCCCAACATCGCAAACGATAAGCCAACAAATAACCATTATGACTGCCTATAAACAATATGTTTGCATAAATATATAATGCAGTAGCCTCTAAATATTTTGGTTTCAACCATGCTTTAATACTTGTACAAGAGTCCTTCAACATATTATGAATAACAATACAATTACTAGAAAAATTACCTATAACCACATGATGCACTACTGATGCATACATAGTTCTACATAATTTTTTACAACGGTGCATTTTTTTAACTGAGTGATTATTAGTATAGTATTCAGAATAATAGTCCTGGATCCAACAACACTGATTTAAATAAGGATTAAAATCAATATCTACGAGTTTTCCTGGGTAATAATGATTATCCAAATTAATTCCATGAATTAGGGATTGCATATGAAGAGGGCAAAAATTTATACCATTCTGTCGGTGTGTGATATATATATTAGTGGGTTCATCACCATCTTTGATTTCCAGTTGAGGATTTAATGTTATCAATATATTTGGAACCCTGAATTTTGTTTCTAATTTATTCTCAACAGCCATTAAGCCTCCTGCATCATTTTTTTTTAGTGAACATAATTTCATATATTTTGTAAATAGAATCTTAATATCAAGTTTGTAGCAAATAATTTTATTTATATGCTCGAGGACTGAAAAATGATATTCTCCTATAAATGTTGTGTTTAATATATCACTTTGCCATTGAAGCCAGATTTTATAAATTCTTTCGTATTGTGTTTCTGACAGTGAGTCAAATTGAACAAATGTACCATAAAAATATTTATTGAACAAATCACTCATATACTTCTTTGGTATTTCATTTAGACAAATCTTTTTCCACAGTCTATTATATTGAAGTGTATTATTAACAATCAAATTACATGCATTTGACAACAGTTTAAATTTAAGCAAAGTTCTTCCATCAAGATAAAAAACAATCATTTCCATCACTTCAGGCGGTAATTATGTTTACTATCAATTTTTGTTTGAACAGCTTGCTCAGAAATATCAACACTATCAAACAAAGTAAAATTAAAATGAAGGAAGAATTATCAATTAAATTATATTTAAGTATATTAATTACCAATTTAGTTGAGAAAAATATAGAGAACTACTTTCAAAATCATATATATCACTCCATGCTTCAAAATTAATTTCATTCCATCTTGTTCCAAATACTAATTTTGTCTCTTCAATAGTTTCAGCCATATTCTGTATTCTGCTAAAAAATAAAAGGTATAATCATACAATTTGAATACCTTTAGTTTATATAAGTAAATTTATTCTTTAAATGTATATTTTAAGGTATATGACCGTAGTTAGTGAATATTAACAGACTGAAATGTATGGTGACATGTAAAGAAAATTGTAGCAAATGTTGCTGAGTTTTTATATGGTCACGCACTGTTGATTGCTGATACTTATCATTTTGTACTTGGTAATTATCGGTTAACTTGAAACATAACGAATATTATTGGGTATTTTTAATAATATTAAGATTATTAGCTGATATAAATTGGGAGGTGAGTATAAATACAGACTAGTGTGTATTTCTTGGAGAGGAGACGATCGGAAACCTCTGGGCTATGATTTAATTTGTATTAGATTCTAAGTGGAGCAAAGAAGCTAATGCTTTAACAATGATGTTCATTTCTCTGTTTTCATTTAATGAATATACTTTTTCGTAGGTATAGAATTACATGACCAAGAGTTTCATAAAAATTTAGTTAAAGCGGCAAGATTTATATAAAGATGTTCATGTCATTTTCAGATAATAATTTATTTAACTAAATCTTTTTTATATTATTGGCATTTTTGTTTTTTTTTTTTTAAACCAAATAAAAAAGGACATAGTTCGCACCAAGGATATTCAACGCTTCTCTCAGATGGGATACTCTAGGTAGGTGTGTTGAATTTTAAATTAACGATAAATTATTTCTTCAATATAATGATTCTGACTGGAGCATCAGTTACATATACACAACAATAAAAATTGATAGTTTTATATTATGCATACTTAACAATTCTTAAATGTTTACACTCTATCCGCAATTTGACTATGACAAAGTATTGTTGACATTTTCAAGATTTACATATTTCTTTTAGAATAGTTAATTACAGAATAATCTTGTGTCCATTAACATATTTTTTAAATAATTACTTTTGCTGTATTTTTAATTGATTTTAGTAAAAAATATAGTATAACATTTTTGCTCTAAAAACAATGTAATGTAATATGAAGGAAGAGAAACTATTATTATTTGAATTAATCATAATATAGGCCATAATTATAATTTTAAACACTTGTAAAAAATTATTCATTGAGCTGATTTTCATTAAAAATTTACTACGTATAGAAAAATCCATGATGTATACTTATGACAAAAAAAAAAAATCTTCCGAATTATTTATAAGAGGTTTTATGAGGTTTCGATTGAAGAATATTATTTTTTTTTTTTTCTAGAAAATTACTAGTGTTATACAAATTATAACTTTTAACAGTAATAAATATATGTATGAGTCCATGTAAAAGGTTACGTAAAATTTTAAGCTTATAATATAAAGAATTCTAAATTTTATGAGATGAAAAATGTAAAACAATGTATTTCCAAAATTGGTCAATTTATTCCAAAAGTGGTCAAATAACTTCCACGAATTTATCACGCTATCTATTATTATCAATGGGTTTTGTAGATTTCTTTCTTATACCGTCCAGAAACTACGGCCAGTGTTCGGACCCTAACTGACCACCATGACTCCGAGGTTTTCTTTTTGACCGGAGATTCATGGATTAATGGTATATTTAAGAACATAAAGTTAAAATTAAAATGAAATAAAAAGGCATAAATTAATACAAAATGAAGAAATCGCTGATTTGTTGGTTTATTACAATTTTGATATTATAATCAGTTTCCATATTTACATATATGTGCATAATATTGGTATTTTTTCGATAAAAAGATTGGAAAAGTGTAAAATTAAAATTAATGGTTTAGAAATAAGATTTGGGAGATTCATAAAGTAATAATAATAATAATAATGTTGTTCATATTTAGTCATAATAATTCTTCTATATGGATGTGTTCATTGTAGTTTAATATCATTTTTTGTTGTTATAGATTTTTTTTATTTTAACATCTTTTGAATTCGGTTGATGTTTTTTTTTTGTTATTTGATGATTCTGATTTGATTCGAAAATTATTGATTATTATTAAAAATATGAAAGATAGGATTTTATGGAAAAAGATGAATTAAGAGAAAATGAAATAAAAAAATAAAAATAAATACATGATGATATTGATATTTTTTTTTACGGGACTGACATTATATTTGAGGAATTGGGGTTGAGGAAAAATAGAAAATGAATATTTGTTGTAACCAGAAATGCACGTTTTTGAAAAGTCATGTTGAATTGAAGTTGATGTGTGATACTGCTCTTATGTCCATCGCCTCGATCCTCCGCGGTGGGGTCGCCGTAACAGAAAATACGGAGTTTTTATCTCATAATTTTATAAGAAAAAACGCCAGTAAAAATATGTAGACTTGATAAAGACTGTTGTGGTAATGTTGCCGTAAATTTGTGCATGTCCGTTCATATCAAAAGATAGTAGGAAGGAATTTGAACCGGATAAATTTTAGGTAGGAATATTTTAATGAGAGTTATTTAATGAGTAATTATTTAATTATTATATAAAGTGGAATCGAAATACTATTGTTTAAATTAATGGGAATTTAATATATAAATATTGTTGTACTATTACAGTTTTAATGAGAAAAATTTTTAGTTCTGTAAGTTTTTGGAGTTGTATGAAAATTTGTTAGGAAGTATTTTTATAATAAAAAGAAGTAAACAAGAAATAAACATCATTGTAAAAGCACTAGTTTCTTTTAGAATATGAAATATTTAAAAAGCGTCTCTCTCTAAAAATATTGTCAGATACCCTTGAATACAGATACAAAATATTATGATATGTTTATCCGTTTGTTATACTCTACAATATAAACATTTTACTGACAATTATTAAAAAGAAATTTGAAGGCATATTTTTCTTTTTTTACTTGTTTAAAAAAAGCTTTGTCAACTATAAAAATCATTCACATAATGTACACTAAAGATACGTTCAAATAATTTTATTTCGTGTCTCATAATTTCTTAAAACAAAACATATAGTAATTAAATTTATTAAGTTTTGGGAATTTAATATAAAATGTTACAAGCATTTAATAATGATGATTTCTATAGAGAAAATACAATGTAAAGTGAATCTTTATATAATAAAATTAATTTACTTTCAATAGATATTTAATTGTAAAAAATAATAATTCAACTACATATATATATATATATATATATATTTAAGTATAAAATTTAATATAAAATTTCTGTGGATGCGCTATTTTCTATAACAAGAGTAGTCGCATGTAGGAAAATTTACAACAGTTGTAATATGAAGTAATTATCTTGCATTTAGCATTAAGTGAATTTAACAAAATAAGTATTTAATTAGAAATAATTTTCTTGAACTTTAAAATTAATTAAAACATATTTTTAATTTAGATAAAAAAAAGATGGATATTCTTGATGGGTGTGTTAAATTTTAAAGAAAAGATAAATCATTTTTTCAATGAAAATCCTGAGCAGAGCTTTAGTTAATATGCAATAAAAATTATAAGTATTATATTCTATGTATATGATATTGAACATGTTTACTATTGATATTGTTACAGAATAATTCATTTTCATTATTCATGTAAATGATTAATTTTTTAAAATAAACTAAGTGATAATAAGTAATATTAAGGCCAAATGGTTAAAATTCGACAAGAACAGCAATATTATATCATTTTTGTGTATTAGCACATGAAAAAATTATAAGGAAAAGAATTCTGCTATTATTTGAATTCACTGTCATTAGACTAGTAATTCTAATTATAAAAGTTTGTAAAAATACATTCATTAAGCCTTAATAAAAATTATACCACTTGTAAGAAAAATGTAAAAAAATAAAAAATCAAAATTTTGCAATAAAATGACCAGATTTATAGAAATTCTAACTATAAATGGCTATATAAAAAAAAAAAAGTTGGCTTACTATATCCAATATTTTTTCAGTAATATTATTAATAATAATGTTCATGTTTTCATAATTTTTTCAAGTCTTTGTAACAAGACTTAAAAATTGTATGATACAAAATTTACAAAGTTAATTAATTTCCAATATTTTCAAAGTTTTATACATAGTT
>JAIPRM010004556.1:0-22657 GCA_025469315.1 Stegophylla sp. TES_Ste_2020 | reverse complement strand
AACTAGTGTTTTTAAAATGTTGTTTATTTTTTTTTTTTTGTTATATTTTTTTTTATGTGTACAACTTTTAGTATGGAAATAATTGTACAAAATTTTCGATAAGTAACTGTTTTAAACCGGATTTTCCTCTATATGGTACTTTAAAGAGGTCATTTTTTGAATTTCTCAATTCTTCAATTTTTTTTTTTTTTTGAAAAAAACTACCCAAAATTTGACAAAAACGACTCGTAAACCATCATTTTTTGATCCGAACTATATGAAAATTTAAACATAGATAGAAAATAATATAAGAAAGATTTTGGCACTAGAAAATTTTGAAAATGTGAAAAAAATTTTGGACATTTTTCTAATATTTTTTTTTCTCATTTATTTTTTACATTATTAACTTCCTTCGTTCAGAATCATTTTATTGAAGAAATGATTTATCGTTTCTTTAAAATTCAATACACCCGTCAAGAAAATCCCTCCCGTCGTGCGAAGAACATCCATCGTGCGAAGTATGTCCGGCTTTTTATTCATTATTCTGGTAATATCGAAATTTTGGCCACCGTTTATCTTAATATTATAATAATTAACTGGTATCAGTAAAGCATATAGAAAAAAAAGATTGGGTATATCAATTTTATGTATTTTAGTAACATAACAGACAATTTTTAATATTGTATTCTGCAGCATGACAATATCTATTTTATAAACTAGTATTATACTTATAATATTAATGTATATATTATAAATAATACATAATATCTATTAATATGATTTTGTGAATTTTAGTATGGGATTTTTTAATTTTTATTTTTTCTATATTAGTTAGTATTTATCAAGGCTTCATATATACTTAGTCGCCTGGGCCTTTAGAGTGCCAGTCTGCCACTGATTTTATGTAATTCATATTAGAATATTTACATTCATGTAATAATTATAAAAGTAGTTCAAACATAGATAAAATTTAATGCAAAAACTCGCAGAAATAGATATTTTGTAACGCTAAATACCAATTAATATTTACGTATTACGATACAGATAATTTGGAAATGTACCATAAGCCGAATAAAAAGGTACGTGGGCCGCCAGTAATCCATCCCTGACCTAGGTCATCAAAACAGGAGTTTAATAAAGCGTTCTGATTTACAAAAGCTTTTAAAAAGATTTTATTACCCAAAAATATATTTATGTTAAACATTGTTTATAAGTAATGATTACTTAATAAAAATTATTAAAAAATACGCCAAAATTATTAATAAAAAAAGGATACGCCAAAATGACCTAGACTAACTCTTAGTATAAGTAAAATTCAATGTCTTAAAATAAATTATACACTCTATAAAAAGTTAGTCAACTTTTTTTTTGCTATAACATTTAAATATTGTGAAAGCCCTTTTCTGACATTTATAAATTCATAATGTATGAACTTTTATTACACAAAATGTACTCGTAATACTTGAAGTTTCATTCTATTTATTATATTGAACACAGTGTTGTAAATATAAGTACATATGGTTTTTTCAGAGATTCGTGTTTTTGTAAACAGTGGAGGAAATGAGTGAAGTCGTCAACGAAAAAGAAAGGGATACATTTACTTTGATTGACTAATTAAAATACATAACACAAGTAGATTAAAATTTAGCAATTTTTATTATTACACGCTTGATAAAGTGCTTACATTATAAATCTGGACTTGTACAATAGCATACATTTTAATTTCAATTCTTTCGTATTTTTTTAATTAAATTGTAGCCTATGTAAAGTATAAAACAAACATACTGTGAAATAACATAAGTTTCATATTTAATTCGAGTTGAAATTCGGTAAAATCTTCCAGTAGTTATATAAATATATTTATTAACATAATAAAATTATAATTTATTCGATTTAAATTCAAAATAGATACTATCGAAATAGAAGATCGTTTCATTTATGCGTTATTATAATTAATGATTAAAAAATAAGGTGTTTTAAAAAAATGGTACGATTATGAATAACTATAATAATATTAAAAAATACAAATATAACGAAAATTTGGCTAACAATATGACAATGATACCAATAAATATTAATTAAACTTGTGCGTTGCTTAATTTTTAGTGAAATATAACAATAAAGTAGTATAGATAATAATTATTTATAAATAAGTAGTGCATAAAGACAAAAATTTGTGAAAAAACTTTTGTTGAAAATGTTTACAAAACGATTAAACGCGACGATTGTTCCAAATCCATGTAATGGAAACGGCGATCAGCAAGAATGAGTTAACGGTCAATAAATCAGCATCTAAAAAAAATTTATTTATCAACAACATGAATGAAATCCTTCATCATAAAATTAATATTTTATACATATATATATATATTTAAAAGTCAATATATGTTTTTATAACATGATATAGTTACAAGGTATATACGATCCTTCCGCTTACATCAAAAAAAAATATGTGTTTATCTATAGGTAGATATAGTATATATTGTTGATAATTAATAAGACTTGAAAGCCTTTTTATTTTGAATATGCATAGGTACGGAATTTTATAGTAGCTGATACATTATAATTATTTAGCTCGACTGTGTCTCGCACACATATCTGTACTGAAATTGCCTATCTAACACGCCGGCCAAATAGTATTAAGTAGAAATCAATTAAATCCAAATCTTTTAATAATTATAATTTCTAATGGATTTTTAAATAGTATAAAAATAAATATTCTATTTAGTATTTTCAAACTAAAAATTTTAATAAAATATGATATTTTCTAAACAATATCCGTTTAAGTAAAAATTTCAAGTTCTGTTGGTTTTGGAGTTATACCTAAATTACTGAAATCAATTTTATGAAACTCTTGTTTTGCCGTAAAGAAGAATTTTTCGTTTTTTTTCTATTTTTCGACGAGGTCTCCTCGTTTTTAGAAAAGTATTGAAAATTTTGAATAATGACATCTTTAAATGATGATAAAAGAGAAAATATAATATATAAAATCTACTATTTCTATCGAATTCTAAATAATATATTATTTCTAACTGCTACGGATATGAACAATATAAAAGAAGATAATTACTCAATATTACACATCACATGTATACACCACCAGAATAACACGAAAAAGTATGGAATTCAAGAAAATTGAAATACATTATATTATTTAAAGCAGGGTATCCATTAGCTATACTTATTACAATATCATATAAATAAATGTATAAATGCAAATTAAAACCAATCAACAATAATATAAAATTCAAAAATTTGTATTTTTTTATAAAACGCCAATTTTCACTTAAAATTATATGCGTAGGATTTTTACGCATCGCTTTTCACATGTGACCTTTTTATATGTATTTATGTATAGTGATATAGCTTGAACCGCCAAAGACTCAGAATCCAAGTTATAAAGAATATTTGTTTGTTTAAGAACGTATCCAATGAGTTAAAAAAAAAAAGGAGTTGGTGTTTTTGAATTTAATAAAATAAAAACTTAGTTGTTTTTACTGTAAAATGTATTAAATATACTTAGAATTTACGGATGTGTGAATTTTCATTACACATTAATTGCTATACATATTATCTACGTTGTGTATATTATGTACCTATGTGAACGGATTTGTATAGGTGGAAAGACCATTATCCATAACAATAGTATAGTAAATAAAATTAATATAACAGTTATCTTCTATAAAAATAGTACCTTTGAATACATTGACAGTGCTCAATAACAATTAATAATAACTAGGCTTAGGGACTTGTAACTCTAAAAAATACCCAAATATGCACCTAAAAACAACCGTATTATCACTGAGATATGCCCCCCAAAATAAATTAAGTATAACAAATTTGTGGTAAAATTTAATATTTATTTTATTAGAATTTATATTATTATATTCCTATATTAAAATATTATTACTTCGATAAAAAATGATTAAATAAATTGAATTTTTAAAAGGTAATTGATTTAAATTTTAGTGTTCTTCCGTGTCTTCCAATTCTAAATTCGATACGGGTTTACAAGATTATTTATACTTACACAAAAATTATAAATGGTCAGTGGCATACACAGAGGGGGATCTAAGGGGCTGAAGCCCTCCCCATTGTCCGTATTATGTTTTATTTTGTATAAAAAATAAAGGTTAAATTTAATTAAATTTCTTGTAATTATTTTATTATTTTTTTAACAACATTTTTGAGTAAGAACCCATAGTTGAATTAAGTCTTATTTAATCCTTATATAGATCATAGACTATCATTAAGACCGCACTTTAAACACGTTATTTTCGAAATTTTCGAAAATAATCTACTACCATTTTATGTAAAACAATTGTACAAAATTAGTTTTATTTATTTGATAATAAATCCAAAATATTGATTCCCAAATCTAAAAAATAGAAATTTTTTTAGAATTTACCACCTAACCAATATAATATTGATTAGATTTAATAAAATTATCAAAAAAGTTCACTTTCATTGAATGCGGACATTTGAAAATATTAGAAACTTTTAATTTTTTATCATATATAAATTTTATGGAACAGTGATGATTTTTAGTTTTATGATCATATACCTATTTAATAGAAACTCACTCAATGGGGTGCTTAATGGTAGTAGAACAGTGGTTCTCAATCTTTTTTGATTCACGGCACACTATTATAAGCTACAAATATTCGCGGCACACTCACGCACTTGACAACAACTACTTTGGTAACTATAAGAGGGCATTAGTCTCGTTAAAGACATCCATCTGAGTTAAAACTGTATACTGTAGAGTGTAGAGTTTGCCTACGCATATATTGTCTAATCTGCACATTTAATAGTCACAATTTTATCAATTGGTGTTATAATTTTAATAATTGATAGTCTACTATGACGTTGGTATAAGAAAAGAGAAGAGAATTCAATTGTGTAAATTTTACTTTAACTATGTATAATGAACTGAATACACAAGTATAGTTATTATAACAAATATTATTAATCGAATAAACGTCAAACTTGCCAACATGCGCGCACACATTTGAAAAAATATAATAATTATAATATAATGACAAATATCAGATTTTTTCGCGGCACACCAAGTCGATTTCACGGCACAGTAGTGTGCCGCGGCACACCACTGTAGTAGAAACTAGCTTCACTGACATTTTACCACTGGATGAAAATGATAATTTTGCATAGGTACTTAAAATATCGATTTCAAATCAATTGAAACTAGAAATATATATTTTTTATTATTAGCCCCTCCCAATGCAAAATCCTGCGTAAGCCACTATGAGTGGTAGTTTGTAGATAGCATATTACTGGAAGCCGGCGCACACGAATTTCCTCCCAAATCCAGGTAGTTGACCTTTCTCTACTCGAATTGGCTCCGGGTTTTTCGGAGTAACCTATATGAATATACTCAAATTGCCTTCCATATTCCATAAAATATCAATATTGTGAAACAACAATATCGATATTTTTCAATTTTTCGATTACAGTAACTGTTCGATAATATTAAGGTATAGACTATAGACTATAATACTATAATATAGTAAATGTATTATATGTGAAGCGTATTTCTGGTGTATTAAACTTTATCTCTTTAAAAAATATTATCTGACTTGTCATAATAATTTATCACTGTTCGATACTAGATAATGCACGACTACACTGTCGTTTAACACCAAATATGGGCATATAAGGCAATAACGGTTAAAATTAAAACAGAAAAATTTCATTATGTCAAAACTCATATTTGGTAAACTAGGTACAGTTACACCAATGATGTGATACAAATACCTACCTAATACCCCGTGATATTTTCTTTCAAATTTAGTCAACTTAAGTTAATTTTAGTAAAAATTTAGTTATATCGATTTTTAATATCGATTATTTGGCCTTTTACCGGAGGCAATTCGAGTAAATGGTAAATTTTAAATCGGGAGGTAATTCGAGTAACCTTTTTTTGAAGAAATATACGGAAGGCAATTCGAGGTGGTAAGGCAATTCAAGTGTGCCCCTGGAAGCACTAATATATATATATATTTTTCGATCGGTTCAAATATGTTGAAAAAATTGTCATAATATGCAAAATAAGCATAACAATTTTAAAATAAACATTTTCCTGCAAAATCTGTCAAATATGCAAAAATATGCACATTCAAATTTTAGATCTGACACCATGACACCGAGAAATGAATTTATTTCGCATTCTGCTATTTTTAACGATAATTAACAAAATTATGCTAATGCTAAAAGTCTCTAAGCCTACTAACAACATACTTCGTACTCATTATTTTCACATATTATGCACTAATGCGTAGGTAATGAATATTGCGATGTGTACATTATTTATTTATAAAAAGATTGTATCTACGTTTACACAGTTATTGTGTAACTATATATTTTAATCTATATTTAAGTAACTATGATTTTTCAAATTTTGTTCAAACTGTTCATTCGACACTTCAATGAATAAATTATACACCACGGGGATTTGTTTTTGTTTATTTTTTATTGTTTCTTTTGATAACCGCTTTCTATAAAAAAAAATCCATTACTTAAACATTGAAGGCCTATCAATATGTCTTACATTACACGAACATAAAAGGTCAAATGTCAAACTAACTTAACCGTTTGCCCCGTTAATAATTTGCCGGTCAGTTATTTTCTAAACTCAACTAAGTCACGCAACTTTATAACAATGGAGAACAAACGGCCAATTAAAATAATTTGAACCGACTTATTGGTTTTCTGTGTTGATACGCCTTCACAACAACTGACAACGCATTAAAATAAACCGAAACATATAATGTAAATATAAATTTATTAGATTGAGCACTTACTAAATAAAAACACCTATAAAATATACAATGTGTGTAAGTACAGTCGAATTTTTAAATTCTAATAAAAATTAAGAACATTAAATAATATATAGATGTGTATAAAGAAAAAAACGATATATTTAGACTATGAAATTGCAAAAAATTATGTCAAAGAAATTATTTGAATAATTGTTTTATTGATAAGTTAAAAAGTACAAAAATGTAACATATTATAGGTACGAGATCGATTAATCAGTTTTTATGATTATAATAATTTACTAACTCGGATAACTTTAGATATCAGTATGGGTAAATGTTTAAGTTGTAGGAGTATACTAATTTATACTACAACTTATAGTACAGTTAAATGGTTCTATGACAAAAATGAAATGAGAAAGTCAGAGAAAAAATCGTAGGTATACAAAAGAATAAAATAAAAATATTGGTTCAAGAAAACTTGTGCTTTGAAAATCAGTGAGAACTAATAGGAATTATCGTTTGAAACAACGTTTTTTTTTTTATTTATTTATTTATTTTTTTTTTTTGATGATTAATATTACACATTCAAATAGTGAGATAACTTAGCGTAACATTTTTAATAGGTAATAACATTATGTTACATGCTTATAAGTTATAATGGACTGTTTTATAGACATGAATTATAGATGTGCTATGCCGATAAGAAAACACAAAAGATACAGCTATCGTATTTTAACACCATATTATGTTCTAATTACCTAGTAACCTAATACCTAACATTTTCTTTTTAATTTTAGCGCAATTTAATAAAAATGCATATTTTGTAATTTCCCCCGTTTATTATTAAAGCTACAATTCATGGAAATATGTACTCGGTATTACGCATAATAGGTTTAATATTGAGCCACCTAAAATCAAAGTTTTTTCTAATTTTCAATTTATAATAGAAATATTTAATATATTAATGTAAATATAAATTTAAAGACTTGTAAAATATTATTCACAACGCCAATCCTTCTAAACATTAACTAATAGATTGAAAAGCATACGAAAAATCTTTTGATTAAAGTAAATATTGAGTGTATTAAATTTTTAACAAGGTTTTGACTGAAAAAAAATGGTTTTTTTATATGAAAAATCATTTTCGTACAGATTCTAATTTCCTACTAAAATAACAGCTAATTATATCAAGAATTTAAAATGTTATTATAAAAAAATTTAAAAAACACAAGCTATTTTCAAAACTAAATACAAAACATTTAACCCAAAAGTGGTCAAATTTTTTTGATATTTTTTTGAGTCGGTATTATACTATTTTTAATAAGGGGAGAAAATGTTTAGTTTCTACTACTATATTAATTTTAAAGTTTCCATCAAATAGGGATGCCCGGAGAGAGGGGCCTGTGCAAATACACCACCTGAGATTTTTCCAAAAATTATTAATAACAGAAGACGTTGAAATATTTACCAAATTCCGAGAACCACAATCATATAAAACTAACGTTCTATAGTTGGTGAAAATGGGAAATAATGAATATTAATTGTTTATTTATGGATTCATTTGGTTCATACATAATGAAGGAAAAACTCTCTACTGAAATAGTAACAGTTGTCTGCTATGCATCATAGTGAAGTAAAAAAAATAGATAAAATATGTTTTTGGTTCAATATACCTTTTAATATAATTATATATTTAATTATCATTTCTCCAATTAAAAGACAACAGGAAAGTTTTAATTTTATTAGTGTATTATTGTATAACTGTAATTAATATTATAAAAAAAAAATCTATGAAATAGGTTTAATCTAGTGGGTATGGGAGCTTTTCCCCTCCCAAGGCTTATATTTAGATAAATTAGTTTTGCACCTACTGAAATAATTTTCTACGAGCGTCCTTGCTACCAAATGGCTTAATATAAATTTCACGAGTACTTATCTAGTATACGACAAATTTTACCTCTTTTTATCCAAATTTGATGGTAAATCCTTTTATTATTTATTACGCAAATTTGAGATAGTTTTTCCTTGTTTTTGGAAAAAAATTGATAATTTCAAAAAATTACTTTTATTTAATACGATCTAGAGCCAATTTTTTTAACTATTAAGTTGCTGAACAAAACTTTTAGATGATTTTTACTATACGAATGAGTGTTATCATAAAAAACCAAAAGAAATATAATTACCACTAGCTTCTTCTGTCCACTCAGAATCTAAAATAAACAAGTTGATTCAAATTTAACAACTATAAATTATGTATGTATTATAAAAATGCAACCTCAAAAAAAATAAATTAATGATTTTATAAGTAAAACAATAAGGTTAATGATTTGTACCCATAATGTTAGTGTTGTTAGTTCAAAAATGATTTAAAGAATATTCGTGTTCCTTATAGCGAAATATATAGTTAAAATATTAATGTTATTTTAAAAATTATGTACATTTTTTCTCTTAAATTATGAAAATTGAAAATAATTAATTACAATTGCATGATTCTTTGTCCTCTGTGAATCCATCTTTACACATGCATATCTTTAATCTTGAATTTGTAGCCGTGCCGTTATTCTTGCATATGGCATTTGGCAAACATTCTATATCTGATTCGCATGATGTTCTTAATGCTGGAATAAAAAGAGGTCCTGGCAAAAGGTTAGTAAATACTAATTGTTTCACAATATTTATGTTCGTTTAAATTAGAAACAAAACTTAAAAATTAAAATAAACTTGTATAAATTAGAAAAATATTTGATAAACAAAATGCTTAATTTAGATCAGTATTATAATTGAAAAAATAACAATTATGGAACGTAAACTATAAAATAGTTTTATCGTGAAACAAATAATAATATTACGAGTATGACACAAACTAAAAAAAAATACTCGTACAATTAGAATAACCAAATATAAGTTTTAAGGAATTAATATACTTACTACGCATAAATGTCTATAAAAAATAGTAATATTTTGTTTTTTGTTAATTACGAATAATTGTAATTACTCATACCTTTCGGCTTTTTTGAACAGTCACCATTCATTGGCTGTTTTCCGTCTGCACAAAAACACCTCTTTTTCCTGTCATTTGGATCCATGGCACATGACGTATACTGAACGTCAAGACAATCTGAGTCTGTATTGCATTCCCTGACTACATTATTAGCTAGAAACACAAAACTTAAAAGTTAGAAATTATTTTTATAACTGGAATTCAATAGTGATATCACAGATATAAATTATGTACATAACACAAATTTTAGATTTTAAGTAGAACGAAAAAAGCTAGTGGTTTTACAATGATGTTCATTTTCTTTTATTTTTATTTATTTTTTTCTGTTAACACTTTTTCGAATAAAAATACTTGACCAAAAATGTTACAACCAGCGACTTTTTGAATTAGAATTTGTATCTAAATTTAGTCCAGATAGTACTCTTTTTAAAAATTCAATAGTTTACCCAAATTTTAGGAAAAACTACCCAATATTTCATAAAAATGCCTTTACATTTTTTTCCAATCCAAACTATATGAAAATTTAAATTTAGATAGACTATAATGTGAAAAAAATTTTTAATATGGGACATTTTTTTCCTTTTCTCAGTTTATAGTACCTAGGAAAACTGATTAAGTAAAAAATAAATAATTTTGTAAATTTTAAAAACTTTATAATTTATAAGTAAAATTGTCTTGAAGTAACTAATATGAAAAAAACTCAAAGAGTCTAATTTTATTTAAATTTATAGTGCATAAAAAAAAAAAGGCTCTTCATTTCAACACGACATATATTTGTAATAGGTAGGTCACAAGTTAAATTGTTAATACGTGCAATTTAGTGTATAATATATTCATTGAAAATTATTAAAACCCTATAACCTTGAATGACCATGTTTGCATGAACGCAATTACAATATTATTTCTTTGGTTTATCAGTAGGTAAAGAAATTAAAAAAAGCGTGGAATTTATTTTTTCATTATTATTATTTATTTTTAAGGTCTCTCTGATATAGGTATTCATGTGAACTTATTGTTAATTCATAAAACACAATTTTTACCTTTTACAGGTAAGAACAACAGAAAACAAATATATTACAATGAAAATAAATAGATACAATATTTACAGTATTATATTACTATAATAATATTAACAATAAAGTTATCTAGGCCACGATTACAGATAATTATTACCTATTGCCACGGATTTATATTCTATCAAATATAAAATATTAATATTTTACAAAATATTGAAATTATTAATTGCATACACATAAGTGCCATGAGGGGGGGAGGGTGCAAGGGAGAGCACTTGCACCTCCTGGCTTTTAAATAAAATTGTAATCTCTTAGTTTTTTTTTCTAAATTCCTCAATCACATTTTCAATGAATTTGATATCCTCTTCTAGTATCGTTTAATACACACTTATACATAGTCCTCGCCGATACTGCCCATACTGTGGTCACTATGTATTAAGAAATCAGTGTATACTATGCAACCCTTCCCTCAAAACTCCCACATCTATTATTTTTAAGTTATTTCATAAATATCTATGAAACTATACCACATTGCAATAAATATAAATGATAAAATCATTATAAATTGCAATAAAGTTGAAAAGTTTTAAAAATCATTCTAATTTAAACACTGTATTTTTAACACAACATCCTTGATTTGAGACTCCATGAGCGCCCTTTGGGGAGGGCAAGAAGGGGCACTTACCCTCCCCTGGAAATTTTATTTTTATTTTTAACCAAAATTATGATTTTGATCATTTTGTCAAACATTTTCAACATTTAGAATTTTAATTTACACAATAATTTAATATTAACATTAGGTGATTTATGAGAAGTCTTAGTTTAATATGTAATAAATCTTAAATGGATAATCTAGAAATAGATTTTATCGTTTTAGATTCTAAGTAGAGCAAATAAGCTAATGTTTTAATAATAATGTTTATTTATGTAATTAACTTTTTAATCTAAATATTTTTTCAAAACAGAAAACACCTTGGACAAGTAGTATTTTTCAGTAGAAACATATCATTTTTTTGGAACTGTCAACATCTTTTCTAAAAGCAAAAAAAAAGTACCGTTTTTTAGATTTTGAACGGTAGCGAAAAAATTTATGATTTTACAATGGTGTTTATTTTAGATTCTGAACGAAGTGATGAAGCTAGTGATTTTACTGTATACACACTTTAACATACATAAAAGAAAATCGGTTAAACCAATTGTTTTGAAACTTAGTACATACTTAGATAGATACTTTCATTGCAAATATTTTAATGCAATACAATTTCTTACGGACAAAGAATTAAACATTTTAAAATTGTTTGATTGAAAAATAATGGCGAAAGTACAGGCAAATATTATGAAATATTTCTAGTTTATGTACACTCAAGAAGGTTGGTAATGTTTTATCGCCATCTTATTTTTCATATATTATCTTATTAATCATCTCATTTTTCCACGCTAAATACGATGGTGTGAATTAAAATTCGCGTGCATCAATGGTTTTCTAATTAATTTGTTCTATTTTTGAAAATTCAATATTTTTCGGTTATTATATTAAATATCTACTATTTCAACAGTTTTTCAACGCTGTTATAATGACGCAGGAATTAAGGCGTTAGTTTTGACGGTACGCGGTTCGAATCTTACCCGGTAAACTAAATCTGCATTTGTTCCAACCTTGTCTGACCAGAGGTGACATGATAAACATTAGTACTAATAATGTTAATTTACGATAATTAGAGCTGCTTTATAATTTTATTATGATGTTTATATTTTATTGCAATTTAAAATTAATTATGGAATATTTATTAGATATATTAGGGAATATATGAAAATCAATTTTCGCTTTTCGTAAATGCTGTATGTAACAAAATAATTTTGTGTTCAACATATATGTTCAGTGCCTCAAAACTAATAATTATTATTGTGTATTAGTTGAATTTTCACTCAGAATTGTTTTATTGAATAAAAGATTTATCGCTTTTTTAAAAATTTAACAGACTCGTCGAAAGTATCCCACCCGGGGTGCGAAGGTACACACTTTTTTTATTATTTAGGGTATAAAATTATGTACAGTCTTACTTACATATAGGTCAATTTTTATTTATATTTTTGTTCAAATCAGATGAGACTAATTTCAATTATAAGAGCTTTAAATTCCATAGCACGGCAAAATCGACATCTCATTTGACGATATTATTTATTATTTCTTTTAAACTCAACACACCCTGCATATCAGGTCTAAGAAGCGAAAAATACCCATTTCCCAAGGTGTAATTATGTCCGGCTTTTTTCCTGTCCTCGGTCAATAGTAAATAATATTTAGTGTAGGTAGGATTTTTCGTAAAATAAATTTAAACAAAACATCAATTATTTTTTAAAAGTTCTTTGACCCTCCTTGAAAAAATATACATATATGAGCGCCTACGGTTGAGTCTACAATAATTTAGATTTGATTTAGATGTAAATTACACTATTTTGCATAGTCAGTCTATTCATTTTACATCATAAGCATATTAACATTTATAAGTAGGTTTCAATTCATATATTAGTTTCTAAGTAAAGCGAAGAAGCTAGTGTTTTAACAATGACATTATTATTTTTTTTTTGTTTTGTTTTTTCTAAACAAAGATAAGTAATGTATAGAATATAAGAAAACCAGACATATAACGCACCACAGGTATTGTTCATTCCCCTGGTCAGATACTCTTAAAGGGTATATTGAAAATGATGACTATTATTGTTCTTTATATTATTAACTTCCTTCACTCGGAATCATATTATTGAAGAAATGATTTATCGTTTCTTAAAAATTCAACTCACCTACTAAGAGTATCTGAATCTGACCCGAAGAGCGAAGAATACCCGGGGTGTATGTCCGGCTTTCTTTTCTATATTTTACTTACCTTTTTATTGTACTCATTGTGGAAATCCATTTTTCCCCATTGGCCTATTTACCTCTAATAATACTCGTCGCAAATACATGGCATATCATTATCACGATGATATACAGACTTTTGCACTCAAAATTACTGAAATATAATCTTCTCATGACATTTGCACCGAACGACTATATTAAGATCATGATTACGTATTATAGTTTTGTAATAATGCAAATTAACAAAAAAAGCTACAGGATTGAAGTGTTTAACACACGCAAACATTGATGGCTTCAGTGCATTACAAGGTCGTTATTTTGACAGTGTAATATATTTCGTATTTTTTACCATTTTGTTTTGGTTAGAAACTGTGATAAATTTCATATATGTAATTGGTACATTTCACATTTCGTGCGTACATTGTACTATTACTTTAACTTGACCAAAGAAGATATATTATGACTCTCGTACCTACTTTAATTATTGCGATAACTATATAATATATAATTTTAGGTTGTTCAACAATTGGTGTCGACATTTGCCATTATTTATTCGTCTAATTTTAGACATTATTACAGTAGTTTATCATCATATTTTTGTAATAAACCTAACTGCCAACTCAAATTCTATTTAAAGAAGTAACGTTAATAAAAAGCTATTGAAAACTTAAAAATTACATTTTTAGTTTTTACTCAATAAAACACAACAAATTAATGAGCTATTATACGGAATAAAAGTCTTCAGAAATTTATTTGTGTGTAACAATCCAAGATCTTGTATATGCAGAAAAAAGCTTGTTGAAACCAATTTATTCTTTGCTACACTCAAAATCTAAAAATATATTAGGTATGTATACATAAAATTGAACAACCTAAAATTATATATTATATAGTTATCGCAATTCATTTGCTGTCACTTTGTTTGGAAGTTTGATCAAATGTTTAATTAATAATCACGAAAATATTTGAACTTCATTTTTGGAGTATTAAAATGTCTTTTCTATACATAAAATGAGTTCCAAACAGTGACATCGAGTAAGTGAAATATGACTTTTTTATACCATTTACATGTTTTTCTTGGGCTGCTATAGCAACTGACCATTTGGTCTGCACGGTCAACACCACTCATATAATCATTGTACTCAACGATTTCTAATGGTTTGTTGTTTTGGTGGCCAAACCTATTCTCCGACTGAACTATTTTTGGTTGTACTCTTGTTGTTATACACAAATCATCTCGCTTGTCTTTCCATTTACTTATGTAAACATAGTTCTTACGTCTCCAAGTGTGTTCTCCTTTTTTTAGTTTCTTGTCTACTACAGCTTTTGAATTTCCTTTTCGATTCTTCCGTTAAGTTCCAGTAATATGAGTTTAAGTTATTCAAGTAAAGTATTTGCAAGTATCACACTATTATAGTAATTATCCATGTATAATAAGTGTCCTTTATTGAGATAATTTTTCATTAAACTTAAAACAATACCGTCTATTTTTTATATTCTTGAGGATAAAATTGATTGCGATCCTTGCTTCCCTCTATACATTTTAATATTTAACACATAACCATCATATGAGGTGAGTTCATAAAATTTTATACCATACCTAGCTTTTTTTCCTTTCATAAACTGTCTGAATATAAGTCGACTACGGTGTAACAATAAAAATTCATCTAAGGATAAATGTTCGATTGGAATATAAGCTTTCTGAAAATTTCTAAGTAGTATATCTAATAGTGACTGGACTTTGGTCATAGGTCTCGTAGTTTCATTCATTTCAATATTAGACGATTACTATATTCTGAACTGAAACATTTGAGTATTTGATCAAACCGTCTACCAGACATAACGTGATTAAAAATCGGATGGTATTATAATGGATCTTGTGAAAACATATCTCGAATGATAGAAAATTTTACTGCTTCTCCGAGAAGGCAAATCCCAAGAAAGCCTTAGAGTTTATCTAAATCTATTGGTTTGAACGTAGAACCACGTGCACCTCGTTTATGAGATCGACTACTTCTAGACACATTATTGCCATATTGTTTAGTTGATTCAATGAGTATGTCAAAAATTTCATCAGTTTAAAACTGAGTAAAAATTTCAATAGGAAATTCACGAGCGCTTTCAGAGATATTTAATTTTATTCCAGAGTAACTATTATCAAATTCAAAGTTTGGAATACCATTATAATCTTCAACCCAACTATCAGTATCAGAATTATCGTCACTAGACTCACTTGTGCTTTCATCCACCGAAACGTTGTCGTCTGAATCTGTTATGCCATTTACTAGTTGTGGAGGATGAAAATTGGATAACCCAGGTTGTTCGAATGAACTACATACAGGTGGAAAAGAAAGAGAATGAGATGGTCTAAGTTGTCCATAATCTGGATCATTATCCGAATCGTCACCACAAGAAAAAGAACTTGAACCACTATCACTCTAATTTAAATAGCTTTGAATTTTATTTACCTCTCTACGATTCATATTAAGATTAAATTAATACGTATTTTAGAATAAAATAAGAAAACGAACGATGAATTTGGATAATATTTTCACATAAAAGACACGACACATGCGGTACACAATCTTATTGCGAATATTAGCGTACTACTCAGTACCTATTCATAAACATTTCTTTACATTTGCTTTATAAATACGAAATAATATGCTTTATATCAGTTAATAAAGATAAAACAAACATATAAAATCAATAATAAACCTCAATACTAAAAATAGAAAATAATTTTCATTATAGGTATTTATTCCTATCAAATATGTCAGTGCCCAAGTATCTATAGTTACACAATATGACAGTCTGATGCCTACTTTAATTTAATACCATTAGTATGAGTACTGCTATAACAGTAATGCCGTAATTTAATATTTGTTCTATTACTGCCATAGCAGTAATAGAACACCTACATCAAAATTTAATATTACTTCTATAGCAGTAGTGTCCGTTAAAGTGTTAAAATTAAAATTGGAGGCCATAAAAAAAATCCTTGCCTAGGCCTTTTATGTACCAGACTGACACTAAATATGTATTATTGTATATTATTAGTATTACTTTAATGATTATTATTTTTTTTTTTTTTTTACAATGATATGCGAAAGATATGGTACTCCATCGATCTTCACAGCTGGGAATAGATATCTTTTGTTTGCGAGTTTAATATCAATTTTGAAAAGAGCCAAACATACTTCAAACCATAGATATTCTTTACTCCTCAGATATGATAACAACTAACAAGCTTCTGTGAAATAAACATACACACTAAACAGAAATATTATTTGTCACTGATTAAGTGTTGATGAAATTTCCAAAAAGAATTAATTTTAGTCTTTTATAATAACAGAATAATCTTTGTCTGTTGAATTATCCCTGAAAAAAATCATTTGCGTCATGTTTTGAAATTTAAAGCTCTTTTAATTACAAATTTACCCAACAGATTTTAACAAAAATGCAAATATAAATAGATCTATATGAGTAAGATTCCATAAATTTTGCCAATTATTATCCTTTAAAAATAGTAAATTGCGAATATTTTTAAATATTAACAAAGATAAATCTATAATATTTTATATTAAAAATCATTTTAGCCGTAAACATGAATTAAAGCGTTTGTAAAAAACGTTCGCCGAATCTATCTTGATAAAGTTTTTGTACATAGATAGAAAAAGACACAAAAAATCTTTTGAAATATTAACATTTTACTGAAAAAAATGTAATTGTTTTGCATAAAAAATACAAATTCTAATTTTAATCGCTTATCGAAAAATAATCGACTGACCATTTTTGAGATTTTTCAGCGTCATTATTCATTATAAATATAATATTATTATAACTAGGAGTTAAGTTGATTTAAATGTTCAGCACATTATATCGAGAAATTGAAGTTTTTTTTAAAAAAAAACTAAACATTCAAAATTCTAATATTTATTCAAGAGTTTTATTTTTATTTCAGTGACCCTTTGACATGTTTCCACGTAAAAAACTGCCTATCCGCCCTTGAACAGTATCGTGTACGCTTTTGGAATTTTTGTGAAACAAAAGGGGAAGCAGTGTAGGTTTATTATATTCACCCCCGGAATCTCGGGCAAAACGGGCGAATATAACAAATCGTGTGCTTACGTCATATTTTTTTTTCTTTTTTTTTTTTTTTAACAGTTCATAATCTCATTTTGTGTATATATTATTACAGGTAAGTACCTAGGCAGCCACCGGGTTTTTTTCTATCACTACACGTCACCGTATTTTTTTCTGTACACACCATAATATATTTTATACAGTACATAATCGTGAAACATCTATATGCGCCGTACGCACGTGTAAGGCACACGTACCTTCATATACAAACAAGTTTTTAATGCAAAATCCCATGCACATGGCATTTTGGATTACGTGTTCGATGAAGGCGTCAAACGGTTCGTTTGCCGTCGTCAATGGCCACTCGCCCACACATATTATACACATAAATATATATGTATACATGTATATATAATTGTATATTATACATATATTAAGTCTAACGTATATACGCAGTTACCTACCGCTCTGCTCCCACCGACGAGAGCCTTAGCGTGTGTAACGACCGTAAATAGTGTATATATACTATTTTTGTGCCCCTCGCTTTTTGCACGATTTCCTTCACTCCGCGTATTTTTCTTATTCTCCACACCGACCTTTTTTAATTTCCCTTGTTCAAGCACGAGCATTGATAATATTATTTGCACACACAAACATACATTTCGTTCGGATCGATAAAAATAAAACTGTTGTACGTGTACGAGTTACAGCACAACGAATAGCACTTTGGACATTTACAAGGAAAATCAAAATTAAAGAAACATTAAATTATTGAATCTTTTACGCCGTGACGATACATAAATAAGATTCGGATAAATGGAATACAGGTCACGGTACCACCTTGGATCTTTGTATACGCTGCAGTGACCTGCAGAAGAGTAATAAACGTGACTAGAGAAACGGATTTATAACATTTTGCGCATATCATAGGAGTGAAACGAAAACGGTTTCGAACGAAGGTAATATTATTGAGAAATGACCAAAACGTAAAATGAATCGTCAATAGAAAAAAAGACAAATTCAATTATTATTTTGGTATTACAGGGAAAACTAAATATTTTCAATTAAATAACAAAAGCAATTTACACCGAACGTAGTCCTTTCACGAACGGAATATGGAATTTCGCTAACCGCTGACTATATTACGATATATAATAAGCTATCAGCTTACCGGAAGAGTTCTTGTTGCCAGCCGCGGCACCGAACGTCGTGGACCATCTTTTGTTCCTGGGCGGTGCGACGGCGTCGGGTGCCTGCAATCCGTCCACAGCGACGGTGCCGCGGACGCGTGCAGTATCGGCCTGTTCGAGCCGCAGTTGTTTGTCTCCGCCGAAGCCGCCGACGGCCACCATTCCGACCGCGCCGGGTGCCAGCTGCAGAAGTAGGCCCACCGCGGTCCAACAACAGTAGTTGTACACCGCCAACCGTATGTGTATCGTCCGAGCCATAACGGGGGTCGACGACGTGTCGGCGGCACCGTGTCTGAATAACAAATGGCCTGTCGGTGGCGTCGGTATACGGTAAGACCGTGCGCGCGTGTGTGTGTGTGTGTGCGGGTGAACCCCCCTCGCCGCCGCTGACTCAACGACACAAGAACTATATATAAACCTTTTCTTTTTCTTTCTTTTTTTTTTCGCGTATGCGCGCGCCTCACAATTGTAGCCGCTATACACGAGACCGTAATATGCTATTTTCGTTTTCGTTTTGTTTTCGCATTCAACGAAAATCGGCTAAACACGCAAACTGATTAATGAAATTTTTATCGTCCATAGTGGTGCAAGTGGAGTTGGTGGTGGTAGTGGTGGTGGTGGTGCCGGCGGTCACTTTACTGAGGGTAAACGTGTCTGCGAGAAGAAGGAAAGTGACATGGATTTATTTTTTTCGTTTTATTATTTTCTACGCGTACTTTTTTTGCGTAGTTGAAATTTATAATTTAAAACTGCCAATATATCGACCGAATATCGGAGCTCACCGTATACGAGTTAGACGTGTATAGAAACAGAAATATATAAATATATAAATGTATCTACTGGGTGTTTTTTTAAGCGTTACCCTTTTTTGGTCGTCAAAATGCAAAACTTTAGATTTTTTCAGAATGTTCAAGTCACTTAGAAACACTATGTTTCCCATAACTCATTTTTTTTAACGTCACCTTGTAGTGTAAACCCATGGATTGCATTATGTACCTCTCGCTTACAACACCTTAATCTGTTTCCATTTTTCCTTATTAATTCTTATTATGCGCAGCACCCGGACTTTCCGTGTTCCAATTTGTATTTTTCGTATACGTAAATTAAGCAATCGAAACTTGAAACTAGTATTTTCTTATTAAGTAACTAGTCTTTAAGAGCTTCTCTAAATGTGATGGCGAAAACAACTACTTTGTTTTGTACTTTTAGTCCTCCGACGAGTCGGCATTAATATTTCGTCATAGTTGTTTTCGTTAGGAAGGGCTACAATTTTAGTAATAACCAAGCGGTAGTAAACATATTATTTAAATAGAATTTATACTTCAAATGTGCATTTTACGTGGTGACTAACGTCACTCATATTCTATTCTCCGTAGAATTAAACTTCAACTCTTATTAACAGTGTTCTTGTTTTGATTCTCCGATAAAACCTTTTCCGGCGTTCTACGAAGTTGCACTCAAGTGTAAGTCGTAAAAATTTGTCTAAGTAACTCAAGGGTTGCTACAACCGTAAAGATGTCCTATAGTAATATAAACTTTTTATTTAAAAATACAACTCCTTAATTCAACTACGGAATTCTATTCAGGACATTTTTCTGTGAATTTTTATGTACTGAAATACAAATTCAAAAAAGTTGTTTTTGAACTATTCAAATTTAAGCATTGAGAATAATATTCTCTTCGACGCATACTTTAATTACCAACGTATAACGTAATTATTATGAATCTATGATTTTATCAGCTAACACCTAATTAATTCGCAATATTGTAAAATATAAACGTATGATTTAAAATGTAAACGTATGCATTTTGATTGCAGTAGGTACATCAAAATTCGCAGAAAAATGACTTGAATATTATTCCATAGTTAAAATAGGAAGGGGGGACATTTGAAAAAAAAATTTTATGTTCATAAGACATTCTTGGAGTGACATGAAAAAAATGAGTTACGGAAAACATAGTTTTTATTGTGACTTGAATATTCCGAAGAAAAAAATATCTAAATTTTTGCATTTTTACGGCCAAAAAAAGGAGGTGGATACGCTTAAAAAATCATCCAGCATAATATATATATATGTGTATATAAAATTTGGTATTCAGTATAATATACATGCGCGTGTACATGGGGTTCCGCGTGATAGGTCACCCGTAAGAAAATAAAATCACACGAGAGTTGCTATTGCGCACGTCATTATAGTATTATATCGGTGTAATAGAGCCGAAAATTGTGTACAACGCCAGTCGTTTTGGTAATTTCATTATGCTAATCGAAAAACCAGTGTTTTATTAATATTATATTAGTCGGGTGCTCGTTTTTGTCGAATAATAGTGCTCGATGCAGACGACGACGGAGTATATAATATAAAAACAATAAAAAACACAACCTACTCGAATATCGTGCGCGCTCGGCCGTTTCTATTATGACCCCTCGCATAGTGATAATCGCGCAGACGTCAACCGTCTATGCACGTTACTGTCAAATTTCACTACGATTAATTACGTTATACGTCATACTTTATTCCAAACTCATACCCCCTGTATAATAGCGTTTTGAATTACCATTTTAAACATGTATATTTTCCGACATTCTTTGGTTTAAACGAATTTTCATTGATTCATATCATTTTCTCTGAATTTCCCTTTTTCTCCTTTAACTACATCTCATAAAAACTTTAAAGTATTACCTACCCCACACATCCAATTCTGTGTATACAATTTAATAAAAATATGGTACACACTTCTTTCGTAACTTTTACTTTTTGCGAGTGACCAACTCTATCTGTAATTATCTCGCAGAATAAATAAATATTTTACGAGTATATTTACAAGTTATTTACACCCACCAAGGGCCGAATTGGCCCGGCGAGTTACCAAGTAAAACTCGGTGGGCCACGACAATTATTAGGCTGTTAAAGTGATGAGGGGCCACCGAACTAAAATATGTTAAAAGTTAAATGTTAAAGAAATGGAGACTAAATGTTGTATTTATGTAAAACTACCAGTAAAAATTATATTTTATGCTGCTACGAAGTTTTACATCAATATATATTCCATATAATATCAGCTTATTCCAATTTATATTTAGTGTATAAATATATTATGACTTTATCATATACGAAAATCTCTTGTGAAACTTCCTTTTTAAAACTTTTCTAAACAAAGGAAGTTAATAATATAAAGAACAACAATACTAATCATTTTCAACACACCTACCAAGAGTATCTGATCCGAAAAGCGAAGAATATCCGTGGTGCGAAGTATGTCCGGCTTTCTTGTCTATACTTTACTTTACTATACTATACTTTACCTAACTTCACTTTACTTTACTTTAGTTTTTTTTTTTATTTAATAAATAAAGGAAAGGAAAAAAAATTAATGAGAAAAAAAGTGTAAGAAAAACGTCCGAATTTTTTTTGACATTTTCAAAATTTTCTTGAACCAAAATGTTTCTCATATTATTGTCTACCTATGTTGAAACCCAAAACCCGAATTATAAATTCGGATATAAAGCTTTTCTTCATTTTCTGATAATTTTGCTTGCTCTTGAAAAATTTTAAGGTAATCGCTAAATTATCTGTTTGAATACCGAGAGAAAATTCTAATCGATTATACCCGCATTAACAATAATAATAAGTACATCACTACAAAATCGATAGATTCTATGGCTTCCCTCAAACTCTAGAATTAGTAGTTACTTTTAAGATTCATATCTGAGATTGCGAATTCAACCTTTTTTTGCTTTAATTATA
>JAIPRM010004555.1:9969-22248 GCA_025469315.1 Stegophylla sp. TES_Ste_2020 | reverse complement strand
TTTATCGTTTCTTTAAAATTTAATACGCCCGTCAAGAGAATACCACCCGTTTGCGAAGTACACCCATCGTGCGAAGTATGTCCGGCTTTTTTATATTATTAACTTCCCTCGTTCAGAATCGTTTTATTGAAGAAATGATTTATCGTTTCTTTAAAATTTAATACGCCCTTCAAGAGAATACCACCCGTCGTGCGAAGTATTGTTATTATGACTACTAATGGACTTTTGAAAAAATTTAGTGAACTTTATTTGGTGTAATAAATTATTTGGTGAAAATAAAGTTAATTATATAAATAGCTCAAAACCCAGGTTTTCCCGTTAAGAGACAAGAATTCTAATTACACTAATTACTGTCAGTTTGTCAATTTATTAATTTAATAAAATAGATTTTTATTTAGAGTTTTATTTCCTCATACACACTACGCCAGTGCGCAAACATACACGAATGCATGCACACAAACTATGTTGTACCTACTCAACATTATTAAATATCATTTTATTAATATAACCTTATCGCCAATTATTATTATTATATAGTATTTGAAACTTCGCCCAGAATCGTTTTATTGAAGAAATGATTTATCATTTCTTTAAAATTCAATACACTCGTCAAGAGAATCCCGCCCATCGTGCGAAGTATGTTCGGCTTTTTTTGAAATTCAGCACACCCGCCAAAAATATTCCACCCGAGTTACGAAAAATACCCATGGTGCTAAGTAAGTTCAGTTTTTTTTTTTTAATTTACTCGGTTATCAAAGCACTGATTTCGTTTTATGTAGTTGTTCAGTCTTTTCTTTAGTAGTTTAGTCACACTTATTTTTAGTACAACCATAACGTTTTTTCTATGGAAACTTATGACTTATCATCTCGGTGCATTGATTATATGACCAATAATTATTATTATAATTGATAATTGAGCTATTTAAGGATATAACACATTTATATTATTTATAAGTCACTTTTGTGGTTAATATTTTTGACACAGCTACATATCAAGTCTGCAAGTAATTAGTAATTATTATATCAAAATATAATTTTGAGACCCCGGGGCTATCATTTTAAATAAGGCCTCTTTACAAACAACTATAAATTATAATTTTTTAACAATAATATCAAATACAATATGTGTAATGGTCAATAAAAAAAAAATAAATACATTTTTAATTATTTTAATAGGTACTTGAAAAAAACACAATTTCCACTACAATTGATTTTTTATTTGAAAATTTTGAACCATTTTATAATTAATGCAAGTAAATATTGTCTCATGTGCTGACCGTTATGTACTTATTTGCAGTTTTTTTAATTTTAAAAGCTTTTTCACCTGCATTTAATATAAATTTTGAGAGCTAAATGTGAATTTAAAAAAAAACCTTTATTAACATTTAACATAGTTTTACAAGTAAGTACTTATACTGTAAATTACTTTGGTAAAACGCATAATTTTTACGTTTATTTCAGTTTCATACAAATCATAATACTAAATAGTTCAAGGAAAATATAAAATATGTAAAACAATTTTATTAAGTCTTTTTCAATGTTATTTTTGTATATTCAATGAAATTGAATTATTGCCCCCTCCGTTCGCTAAAAAAACCACTGGATATTAGGGTTGTTATAGTCTTGTCTATAATATTATGATAACATTTATTTGTCCTTTATAGTCCCTGGTTGGAAAATTACTAAATCTATTAATTATAGTGCATTCTTTTATTTCATAGCTTCAATAATTGAAAAAAAAAAATATATTGAAATTGCTAAATTCACTTTTAGATTCTGAGTGGAGCGGAAAAGCTGTAGTGGTTTTACAATTATGTTTATTTATTTTTCTCTTTTATTTCTTATTTTTTTTTATGGAAACACTTTATTTAACGTAAATACTTCTTCAAACGTTCCATACAGCTAGTTTTTAGATCAGAAATTACATTTCGGTGGTACTGTTGAAAGCGAATTTTTCAAAATTCTCGATACTTTTTCTAAATATATAATCAATAGGTGACACTATAACGACTCTTTTTTTTTTAGAACATTTAGAACAATTGTTGATAATTTTAGAATTTTGAATTACTTTGTTTTTTATATAGTTTTTAAAACAAATATCTACTCTCATTATAATACATACCAATAATGTGTCCGTACATTTTTGAAAATAACTGGATATATTATAATAATATATTATTCAGTATTGAACAATTTATAAGTAAATATTTGATTATTATGAAAAAAAAAAACGTTACAAGTTTGTTATAAAATTTTAATTTTTATAATAGGGTAGTAAATACAAGATATGTAGTAGGTGGAGTCCCCTATTACTAAACTTTTATTCAATTGTTATTTATGCTCCCTCCGTTATTTCGTTCTGGATCCGCCCCTGGATCACCCAACAGTTTAATATTATTATTATATACCATTTCTTTTCTACCAGAGTCGAGATTTTTTTTTGTAAAAGTTTAATATAATACCAACAATACTTTATATTGTAAAGAATCACACGGTTTTATTTCCGGCCGTTTTTACAACGTGTTCACATACCGATTTTTAAAACAATATAACAGTAGATATTGTGTATAACATACAATATTTATAAAAGGATACGAATAAACTAGAAAATTACACGTGTTAATGAGTATTTTTAATTTACCTACCGACTAAATAGTTCGAATTATTTATACAAATGAATATAGAAGGTATATGACAGAAAAAAAAAAAAAAATAATAATAATGTGTAAACCGTACAAATAAATATCGTTCGACGACGACGTAAAAGCAGTAGTTTGATTGATTGCGTGCGGCGATTGTCGTCGTCCACATCAGAAATCGGACTCTCCTAAATGACCTATAAACAATGAAAACAAAGTAATTTCAATGTAGTTCGTGAATTATTATTGTAAATGGAAGTGTACCAAAACGTGGGAATGTCTGGCCAGTTCGGATTTACACAGATTTTTCTTAGGTCTCAAATGGAAAATTCTGATAAATCGAACGCGGAGCCATCCACCCCCGTAGTCGGTAAAATAGCAAAACGATAAATAGGTACTATTTATAGCTCACACAAAAACGACAAAATACAAACTACACCTTTTGTTTAACATATTATAACGATATAGTAAATAGGTAGTAATGATGCTGCAGGTGACAATCGGTTAAAAACTAAATCTAAATACATATAATATTTTGTTCCAATGAAATGGAGACGTTCAAATATTTGATACTTTCGACCGATTTCAAAATATAATATATAATAATAATAATAATAGTGTAGTAAAATTATAATAAATGTTTTATATTATTATAACCGTATTCCAAAAGGTGGAGTTAAGAAAATAATATATTATATCATATAAATTCTGTTATTCCCAACGGTGGTGAAGAAGTTAACGCAACAGCATAGAGCTAAGAAGACTGACGATATTTATACATTATGTATGTCTGTAATTTTGTATTGACGTCATAGTAGCGTATTATATACATAAACATATGAAAATGTAGGTACACAATGCACATGATAATACTATGATAAAATCGCAGAGCACAACCTCGTTTATCTCAGCGTGGGGGAGAGTATAAAATAAATAATGACCTTGCACGCCGCCATCGTATTATATAATATGTCTTTGTCGACTAAATATAAAATTTATAATGCAATACATTTGTTCGTATTCACTAAGAAAGTGGATGGCAACAGTAGTAAATTAATGAAGCATCTTAAAGGGCTACTGTTGTACAATATTCTGACACTAAAAGACACTCGATCGTTATCTTTTTAATAGAGTATTTCTATTTTCCTTGTTTTCTAAAAGAGACAAAAGGAGGGGGGGGCGAAAGTTATTTAAACGGAATTCCCGAATTCGGGGACAACACCATTGCAGGGTTTCCCGGCCAGCTAATTAAAATATTTCACTGCTAATCACCTTATCACAGCTGCAGCGTGTGACATTGACATTTTCTGTTTCTGCTTAGATACATTTTCGTTTCGACGTACCGATCAAGTATAGTGATGCGACAAGAAATCTCAAAACAGATTTAAATAAGTCTTTATTTATATCGTTTTTCTTACTTGATGATTTCGCACCAAAATTACAAATATTGACTTTTGTTGTTCCTAATTTGTTATTTTCTACTTCTACAATGAATTCAAATCTGTTTTAAGATTGTCTATCGCATCATATTAGATCGATTGGTACATTGGAATGAAAACATAATATCTAAATTCTTACGCTGCACGTGTGATATAGACAGAGACGGAAAATCACAGTTTTCAACCCAAGGGAGTTAAAGTTGATTTTAATTAAGGGCCTTAGGTCGTGCGTTCGTTACTGGATAATTCCCAGACGCGTTTCCTGTCACTTGCAGGCGATGACTTTTAACAATGTCTTCAGTAAATCGCAGTGCTACTATAAGAAATGGTCTGATCGTACAAACCGACGCGCGCTCTTTAAACTTATACTTCACTACAGTATACAGCAGCAGCGATATTATTGCGGAATATTGTTTGTTTTGCAAAATTTAACCTTAGACAGATAAACGAGGCTGACGTAAAAATAATAATTGTACAGTATAGTAGTAGAGATAGAGACAAAGAGAAGAGAAACAAAAAAAAAAAAAAAAAAAACAACAACCGTTCACAGATTCCAAACTATGTGCATATATGTGTACGTATACCTTATAAAATCGTAAGAATAAAAACGACCAAAGGAAAATAAGGGGGCACGAAACTCGTTTAGGATTCGTTCTCTCGGTCTGGAATTTTGGGGCATTTGAACTTGCGGGCGACGAGAGCCGACGCGGGCGAACCGGCTTGCTGGTGGTGGTGCGTGAGGGTCTTGAACGCCTTCGACGGGAGGATATCGTAACCGAAGTACGGACAAGCGTCGTCCCAACTCTTGTAGTAACTGTCGTACTCCAAACGGGCAGAGTCCGATTCGTACGTCCTCCCCCGGCCGCCGCCGGACGGGCTGGACGGCGTGGTGGCCGCGGAAGAGTAACCGGAAGTGCACGACGAGAGCTGCAACAGGTCCGTGACGGAAGTGTTGGCGGATTGCAAATGCGACGTCTTCGTGTCTGTGGTGCCGCCTTCGTCGTCGTCGTCTAGCAGGAAGTCGAAAAGGCGCGAATGCGTACAAGTTCTTTGGTATTTTTTTGATTTACTGCCTTTCATTTCCTTTTCCGAAGCTTGTCTGCTGACATCGACCGACGAGCTCGTGATACCCGAATCGGCGTCTTCTTCGATCCTTCTCTTTCGGTCGTCAACAATGGCTGCTTCCGCGTCCGGCGGGCAAACCGTATAATTATCCTGGGCCGGCAAAGTTGACTGCGATGGCGTCGCTTCTCCGGAGGATTCGCCGTCCGAATCGGAAGTCGTCGCATCTTCGGAGGATTCGCTGTCCGAACCGGAAGTCAACGCGTCTTCCGAGGGTTTGCTGTCCGGAGCGGCGGCGGTCACGTCTTCCGGCGGAGATACGGAAACAACGACCTCTTCGTGTCGCTTCGCACTGCAATCGTTGTCGTTGATCTGCTGCCAAAAGTCCACCGGCGAATCCAGCGCCTCTTCTGCCTCTTTCGTTTCCACTCTTACTCCGTCAGTCGTTTCCGTTCTCTTCGTCGGCAACACAATGGTCACAGACACTTCACACTCGGAATCACTCCCGTCCGTGGTGGCCGTCGACTGCTGCACTCTCCAACACTTATCGTCTTCGGTCGTTTCTTCTTCGTCTATTGTATTCAACACGTGTGCAGTGTGAGTACCGTAGTCCGTCGACGGAACGCCGTTCTGCGCTTGCCTCTGTTGAAGGGGTTGAAGACGTAGCTGAAGTGGTTGTTGTTGCAGTTGTTGTTGTTGTTGTTGTTGTTGTTGGACTGAACCGATGTGCCAGTCGTGAAAATCTTTTAGATAATTGTAATATTCCCAAAATTCGGGACAAAGAATAGGATAAGGGGTAAGCGATTGGTTTCGTAAGTCATTTTCTCCTTCTTCTTCTACAAAAAAAAAAAAAAAACAAAAAAAAACACAAAAATAACGGCCGAGCTAATTTGCAAATACTATGACGTCGTCATCACTCGTCCTTGGTGCGAGAACAAAATATTCTACTTTCTTTATTTTTGCACAATTCACCATAACGACCATCACTCAGTAACGACTGACGCCCAATGAGAACTTACGATTACAAACTACGATATTTTCTTATTGAACGATATAAGTAACGCCTACACGTCATAATATTATTATGTATTTTAAATATATGTGTTATTCAAAAGGAATATTATACGAAGAAATATTAATATTGTGTCATGCGGTGTTTTTTTAATGCACAATAGCACGTTTTCGGGAAGTAAAATTCGTCCAAAAGTTTCGTTTAGTACCTCTCGAAATTAAATATATTATCTATTCGATACTTTAGACCACAACAATCGTTGAATTAGTAGGAGGAAGGGGAAAGAGAATTGAGACATAATTCACTTTTGTTAATAAAATACAACATTGTCAATTGGAATTTGTTAGATCCAATAGCATTGGTTATGAGGCATTACAACATTTACACGTTTTAGCTTGATACGAAAATTGATTTCAAACAAGGTTAGGTTTCTAAGTGTTTGAACAATATATTTTAACGTTTTAAGAAAGTAGTTTTTTGTAAATTTTGTTCTTATAAAATACAAACAATATTTGAACTGAGGTAAAAAAAAAATATTTATCTATATTTATAAAAATCTGCTTATAGTTTGAATCATATGAACAAAGCGTTTGTTTTATTATAAAAAAAAAAAATAACGCGACCTTGAATTTTCATGTTCTTGTTTTCTAAGTATTTTTACAAACGTACACCAAAGTATTCAATTATATTTCATTAAAATGGTAAAATAATAAATTTTATACTTTGGTTTATTTGATAAGGTAAATAAAACAGATTAATTAACGAATTAATGACACGTTAAAAATAAAATGATGGAATAGCACATTATGGTAAAAATGACGTGTAAGAATAATAAAATATTTTTCCAAGTATTTTTTTAAAGAAATATTTACAATTTATGTTAAAATAAATAAATACATTTAGTATAAACATGTCAGACAAAATATGAACGAGGAAACTTGAGTAAGATATTATAAATTATAATCAAAACTATGTGTTAATCGTATGTGTGATATCTAATTTTAATTTACACCGATCGTTTAAAATATTACAATGTTGTTATGTTGTTTTGTTACAAGTTTTTTACTGCACATTTTTAGCTTTTATAATTTTTTGTTTTATTAGTGTTGATTAGAAGAAGAATTGAGTTTAATGAGTTTATTTTATACGTTATATAACCATAGGCGGAAATCAGGGCGGGGGAACTTAAAGAGACTTAGCACCGCAAAAAGTTATACTAGACGTCTTAGCCTGTTAGTCTTTACAAATATAATTTATTTATAATTTGACATAAAGGTAAAATTTATATGGAAAATAACATTTTTTGAAAAACTGTTCAATTTAAAATGCGTTAATTATAAACGCTATACATGTGTATAATTATTGTATAAAAATATATAATTTACTTATGTATAATCAGGATAATTAATTTGCAGCGATTTTGCACTATAAATTAATTGTTATTTTTCACTATAATTTATTTATTTTGTAATCATAAATAATGAAGTCTGAAGAACACATTGTCGGTGTTTTTTGAGTTTACACTTGCTTACATTTTTTTTTTTTTTTTTGTGGATCTTAAATTAGATTTTTTCCAAGTAGAAAAATTTGAAAAAAAAAAAATTTAATTCGCATTTATAAGTAGGAATGAAATTTTTTATGAGTTTATTATGCGTTTTTTGTGTTTGAAGGAGCATTTTAGACTTTTAGGAACTACGAATTATTATTGTTTAAGTCAAGCTAAATTTCCGCTCATGTTTATGTCTATACTTAATAAGTATGTGGAGAATATTATATTTAAATCCAATCTAATTTTCTAAAATTAGAAATAGATTTTACTAACAATGGCGCTGAGGCTAAAATTCCAAATTTCAATAATATTTGAAATGTTATACCCTGATGGATGAAGATTGTGAGTGTATATCGAATACACAGTGAATATTATTTCATATTTCGTGTTTACTTGTTTATACCCATTGGATATTAGTCTAAATAGCTACTCTTCTAAAGTAATAGTAAAAAAAGTGCATTTTTATACCAAATTATAATTATTCACTTACCGTATTATTACATATTATATACATATTAACATAAAAAAAAAAAAAAAACATGTGTACAGCCCCGTATAGGCAAGTAAAAAAATTGACTTTGGAAAAATATTACTCTGTAGAATCGTATCACATATTTGATCGCCTGATTTCATTAGTATTTAGCACATATTATTATTATTATTATTATTATAAGAGTAATATCGAATTGAAAATGTTACCGTTATTTTGGCCTGTCATGGCTTGCAACATTCTGAACGATCTGGACGGTATGGAACTGCCCGTGTATTTGTGCGGGTCCGATCCGACGGGTCTCTCTGACGGCGGCACGTAAATTTTGGACTCTACGGGTTCTACTAATAAAGGAACACGAACGAATTTTTAAATATAAAATGTTAAAAAAAAATAAATATATTTACCCCCGTTTTCCGTATTTATACAGGGTGATTTTTTTTAGCGTGCTCACCCCCATTTTTGGCGGTAAAAATGCAAAATTTGGGATTTTTTTTTCCCGGAATGTTCAAGTCACTATAAAACCAATGTTTTCCATAACTCATTTTTTTCGTGTCACCTTAAGGGTGTCCCGTGGAGATACAAACTTTCTTTTTTTCAAATGGCTACTACCCCCCCCCCCGTTTTAATTACGGAATTATATTCGGTTTTTTTTCTGTGAATTTTCATGTATTGAAATTAAAATTTGAACGAGTAGTTTTTGAATTATTCAAATTTTAAATATTAAAGAAAATCGTGACTTGGGCACATATTTATTGATTATTATATGAATCTACTCAATTAACCTTAAATCAGAAATAATAATTAGTCAAAATGTTCATAGATATCAATCATGTCGTGTGTACGAGATTAAATTTTACATTTACAAAATATTAATTAGTCTTACCTCATTTACCTATTAAGAATAAATTAAAATATGACGTGCCCAAGTGATAATTTGTCTCCTTAATATTTAAATTTGAATAATTCAAAAACTACTCGTTCAAATTTTAATTTCAATACATCAAAATTCACAGAAAAATAACCCGAATATAATTCCGTAATTAAAATAGGAGGTGGCCGTTTGAAAAAAGAAAGTCTGTGTGTCTCCACAGGACACCCTTAAGGTGACATGAAAAAAAAGCCGGACATACTTCGCACGATGGGTGGGATTATCTTGACGGATGTATTTAATTTTAAAGAAACGATAAATCATTTCTTCAATAAAACGTTTTGAACGAGGGAAGTTAATAATATAAAAAATAAATGAGAAAAAAAAATGTTAGAAAAATGTCCAAAATTTTTTTTTCACATTTTCAAAATTTTCTTGCTCCAAAATCTTTCTTATATGATTTTCTACCTATATTTAAATTTTCATAAAATTCGGATCAAAAAATGATGGTTTCCTAGTCGTTTTTGTCAAATTTTGGGTAGTTTTTTCCAAAAAAAAAAAAAAAATTGAAGAATTGAGAAATTCAAAAAATGACCTCTCTAAAGTACAATCTAAAGGCGAATTCGGTTTCAAAAAAAATTATTGATCGAAACTTTTGGACAAGTATTTCTATGCAAAAAGTTGTACACAGAAAAAAGAATTAAAAAAAAAAAATAAAATAAAATATCATTGTAAAAACACTACTAGCTTCTTCACTTCGATCAGAATCTAAAAAAATATGGCCCAATAATTCTCAGACGCTTTGGAGAACAATACGTTTTCTGGAGAGGGGGAGATCTTTAAGATTATTTGAGCCCCCCGAACGTGTTATCAAATGTGGACTACTGCTAGAAAACGTAATGTAATAACATTACGTTACCCGAACCGATTGAGAAGTAGGAACGTCGTGTATACGTAACAACCATGTATGATGTCGTCGTGGAGTCGAGCGGAAAACGGCCACGGGCGACGTTCGGCAAACTCGGATCACGATTGGCCAATTACGACGTAGGAATTCGCCTTGGGCGTCCCGTGATAGTAATAAGAGCGTTTTAAGACCGGGCGAGTGTGCGCAGTGGCGGCTGGCCATCCCGACCAGAGGAAAGGTAAAAAAAAAAATACAAATAAAATAAACGAGTAATAGTACACAGGCCAGGTGTGTATACTACAGGATGTCGAAATCGCGTGAGTCCCCCCCCCCAGACACCTTTTTCGTGTATTTAATAATTTACTGAATGTTGAACTTTTTTGGTGAGAAATAAATAACCCGGATTATTTGATATTTTTTTGGATTTCATATATAGCAATATTCTTTTGATTCGTAAAGAATGTTAATTAATTTTTTTAATACTTGAATATAAACTCGTGTCCAATCGCAGTATCGTTGGTTAAGGCAGAGGAGGAATGGATAACATCTTAAATACATTTGTATATTGTATTTTATTTTTTTCTAAAAATTAATAAAAGTGAATAATAATAAACTAAAATAAAAAAATAAATGATCTTGTACTTGGTATTTAATACAATATTATTATATTATATAATTTACGTAACAACAACAAGAACACTAGGTGTATTACCACCTATCTGTAGGTATCTAATGAAAATAAAAAGTCCATAATCATAATCTGATCGAATTATTATTATAGTTATGCGCGCGTTATCCGCGTACGAAAATTGTTAGCACTGTATCTATGTAATGGAACGGAATAGAATTATACATTCATTTCTGATTTTTGTTTTGTTTCAGATAACTCCGACGACCAACAGCGTACCAAAGCACAAGCGGAACTCGACGTTCCCCGGTCCGAACACTACATCCGGCGCTCTGAATGGACCAGTAGTTAGAGGTAAATAGAATATTTTTTTTATTATTATTTATGTGTACACAATGGATTTCTATAGAGGTTAGATGATGGCACATGTACACGATGTGTATAGCCGATTCGGTTGAGTGCAAAAAAAAAAAAATAATAAAAAAGTAAAAATGATAACAAATGAATAAATACAAAATACAATTTTACTTCCGGTGGACGGGCGAGTGCTGTTCTGTCGTGTGCTACAACAGTAGATCTACTTCTACTGCTCTTCGTGTGTTTGTACACGACTTGCGTGCGCATACTGTAGGCAATAATTTTGTGTAACAGGTTCACGTCTGATTAGTGAATTTTATTCCATGTACCTATTGTTAGAAAAAAGTTAATTCTATAAATAGCTATGAAAACCCCGGGATTCCCATAAAAAGACCAAAATGCCATTTACACTAATTACTGAGAGGTTGACCATTTATTAATTTATAAAAATTAATTTTTATTGCATTTTTCATGATTTAATATGACATTGATCACACGCGCGCGCGCACGCACACAAATATCGAATAACCAACATTATTAAATATTTTCTTATCACCAATTATTATTATTGTATAGTATTTGAAGATTTCGCTCAGAATCGTTTTATTGAAGAAATGATTCATTATTTCTTTGAAATGTTATACACCTTATCAAGAGCTTCACGCCCGAAGTGCGACAAACACCCATCGTGCGAAGTATGTTCGGTTTTTTAATTATTTTATGTGTAGCCCGATGATTGTAATATAACGTCAATCATTTAAGAGATACTCATCCCTCGCGTAAAATATGTTGTTTACACTATAAACTTCTTTATACTGCTCAGCTTCAGGTGCAACACGGAACTTACTTTTTCAACGATAATCTCTCTACATATTTTATTTGTCTTTATACTTTTTGTTCGTTTTAACATTTAGAAATCGATTCTGGAAATATTTTCATTGTGTAATCTTATCGTTTTGTTGGTTTTTCTGTACGCGTTTGTATCATGCACAGTCGACATTCCTTCTCGCGACGGTCTTCATATACTCCGACGCGAGTCCGATGGATTCGACGCTCGAATTTTAGATTCTGAACGAAGTGAAGAAGCTTATGATTTTACAATGATGTTTATTTATTTATTTTTTTTATTTTTTTTTTCTCTTTCTGGAAACACTTTTTCGTATAGAAATACTGGACCAAAAGTTTCGATCAATACCTTTAAAGAACCGGAATCATACCCAGATGGTACTTTAAAGAGGTCATTTTTCCAATTTCTCAATACTTTTTCCAAGCGCGGTGAAAATATGTCGAAAAATTAACGAAAAACGGCAAAATTTGCAGTTACC
>JAIPRM010004554.1:0-22661 GCA_025469315.1 Stegophylla sp. TES_Ste_2020 | reverse complement strand
TTTTCTTATATTATTAACTTCTTTTGTTCAGAATCGTTTTACTGAAGAAATGATTTATCGTTTCTTTAAAATTTAATACGCCCGTCAAGAGAATACCACCCGTCGTGCGAAGTATGTCCGGCTTTTTAATTTACCAATTGAGTCAAAACAAAAATCAAAATTTTGTATGGCTGTTACAATGAAATGGTTCAAAAGTCGGTACTCCGGACTGTTAGCAATTATGTTACATGAGCAATGAAGAACTGAGAAAGAAGGATTGTTTCTTGAATTAAAAGCTGGTTCTTTAAAGTTAATTTTTTTTTATAAATTCTGGGCTTATTAGTATACCATTAATTAATTTATAAATAAATGCCACATCATTAATGAAGCGTCTATAAGATAAAGGTTCTAAACCGAATTATTTAGATATAACGTTCAAGCTAACATCAGTCTTATTTAAATTGAATGCCATTATTCTCAAAAAACGACGCTGCAATTTTTCTAATTTATCTACTAAATTATTTTGGATAGGATTCCAGACAACAGAAGAAAATTCTAAAATTGATCTAATGAGAGAGCAATACAATACTTTTAAACAGTTTATATTTTTAAGTCAGAACAATTTCGTGTAATAAAACCAATAACGCGTAAACCTTTATTATATATAGAGTCGACATGAGCATTTAACAAATTAAATCAAAAGATAAAAGAACACCTAAATCGAGAATAGTAGTTGTGTAATGCAAAGTATAATTATTTATCATATAGGGAAAAGTAATTTTATAATATGTTTTTTCACTGGAAATACGATTCTGAGCAAAGTATAATCAACCTTGCATAATATGTGAAACTTTTACGTGAATAAAAGTAATTTTGAAATTTAAATAATTTCATACGGATTTATCGAACCCCAATTTTAACGAAGAATATGAAAAATACCAGTCGCATATAAATTATAACTTTAAACGTTTTAATTTTTTTTTTTTTTTAGAAAAATTAACATTAACGATTTACGAGTTTTTTCAGTTTTATTTGACATATTATAATTTGTGAGTAAGGCTATGTTAATTTTTTCAGCTAATAATGTTAAGAATTCACGAATTCTATTAATTTTTTTGAAATTATATGAAAAATTGTTGATAATAGGTGAATATTTCAAGTTTTCATTTCTATTAGTTTTGGAGTTTAGTGTAATTACTAAACTAGATTTTATAAAAATCCTATTTACTACATTTTTTTGAAGTTTTTACTAAACTTTTTGGCAATTTTTTCTCGTTTTTGAAAAAAGGTATTGAGAACTTTGAAAAATTACCTTCAAAGTATACCTACAACTGGAATGCGATTTTTGATCTATAAATTTCGAATAAGAAACTTTTGGACAAGTATATCTCAATACGCAAAAGCGTTTGCTGCATAAAATTAAAAAAAAATAAATAAACATCATAAAAAACACTAGATTTTTCGCACCACTTAAATTTTAAAACGAAAAATGTAAAATCAAATATGTTACACACGTGTGAGTCCAGGTCATCAAGTTAGGGTATTATGAACCATTTCGCCTTTTCTGTCCTTCCCCATAATGTGCGTACTGCTTAGTGTTTTTAGTATAATGTATATTTTGTATTCGCCGCGATAAAACGCGTTTTGTCGGATTTCGACGGGCCCTAGAGCATTGGACAACGTGAAACTTTAAACGTCTTATAATAATATGTCGTGGTTGTTAAAAAATCAAAAGTCCCGGACTCCCGTATATACAGCCCTTAGTATTATTATGTTGTATCGCGTACACTTTATTACATCGCAGTTTATTGTGTCGGAGAAAGAAAAACCTTCCCTGTTACCGGGTAATGGGTATACCCGGTAACATATATACCAGGTATACTGGTACGTAGTGACCTATTTCGCTTGTATTATACACACACACACACACACACAGATATGGCGCACAACGCACAATAATCGCAGTCGATTTCTCTCGTTTTCTTTGTACGACGAAAATAAATAAATAAAACGGTATTCTTCGCGTATACATATACGGTTTGTTTACGCTGACCCGCGGGAGAACTACAACAGCAGACAACAGTGTGCGAAACGGCAACAATATTTCGGGAAACGGTTTCCCCCTCCCCCTCTCCGCTCCGTTTCGTCCGTTATTATTTCCGTCGGGTAAATTTGTCGCGTCGTAAGTTATTCACGATCGCAAATACGCGCCGACGACGACGACGACGCTGCTACAACATATATAATATTATTATTATTATTATTATTATTATTATTACTATTGTATAGAGGTGTACGCGAGAGCAGTATACATAATATGAAATGCGAATCGTACGGAAATTCAATGTTCGCTCGCGAGTTTTCGATATGAAAAATTAATATGTTTCCAAGTGCCTGGCGCGCGCACGCGACGACGACGGAGAGTAGTAGTAGAATGCACGGTATAGAATACGGTTTGAAATTATTTCGTAAATGTTTGATAAGTTTTTCGAATGCATTAGACAGCGGCGGCGGCGGCAACGACGGACCGGGTGAGAGAAACGATGACGGGCGAGACCATAGTGAAATATTCATACAGGCGCGCGCACGTCCCCGAGCCATATCGTCGTCGAAAAACCGAAATCGTGCGCCACCGTGTATTTTGTACGATAATAATAATAATAATAATTTTACTCTATACCTGTGTGCCACGTGTTTGTGTGTGTGTGCACCATAAGTGCAATTCGGGGGTGTCAGGGGTGCTAACCTAATCCCTAGATTTTAAATACTTGACCCAAAATTTATACTATTTTAATTAAGGTTTATTTTATCTCAACAAAACAAAATCATGAAACGAGTTAAAAGTTATAATTTGTATGTTCTTCGTTGCTTTTCTTCATAATATAATTTCACCGGACTTTCAATTTATACCAATCAATTAACAATTACTTTGAAATACATTTCTACTACTTACAATCGAAACGGTTGAATTCGGAAGTGCCTGGGAACACCAAAGGAATAAGTTAATTTTGAACACAACTTTTTTCCAAAAAACTTCCGATTTATAACAGTCAACTGTGAGTTATTATATGACACATGCAGTTCGACAACTTGCACTTGGTCTGTTTGAATTCGGTCAGTTCGAGTACAAATTTTAATGGCCAGTGAAAGGCGTTAGAGAAATTATAGAAAGCAATATTGTTCATTGTTGGCTGTACTTTTTTTGAATATCCGGACTCTTATCGATCCACGATTTTCTGCCATTTTCGGACAAGTACTGATATTACCCACACGGAGCTCAATATTTCCAAACGTTCTCGGGTTTAATTTTTCAAAATAAATTTAGAATCTAACGTGAAACGAAGCAAGTTCACGATCGTTGTTTTCTCTTACCGTTTTTCGCTATTTTCACACACGCGGGACCGGGATAATCGGGCGTATTTCGACCGTAGGCTAACGATATTATTATGTTGTTATTTATTTATTACACGAGGTACACCCGTGTGCACGGACCGATTGTTGCTGCGGACAGCAACGCGGCGGCGGCGGCGTGGCGGGTTGAATGATTGATACACGACCGACAACGTTTGTTGACTTGAATGTTTTACACGTCCGGTCATCGGCTATAATAGAATACGTGTGTGTGTGTGTGTGTGTGAGTATGCTTGTACAATATTATATCCTAAGTTCGGTTTATGTGTGTGTTTTGTGTATGTGTGTGTGTGTGTATGCATGCGTGTGTTTACATTTTCTTTTGTGCGTGCGATTAGCGTTTGCCGCAAACTTGCTCGTATACCTACGCAGCGAATGTGTATCTATACAATTCGCGACTAATATTATACTATAATGTGCCAGTTATACAAGTTGCGTACGCAGGGGTGTGGTTCTAGGGGGTTACGACCCCGTCCACGAATATGGACTTGGAAACGATTTTTGGACCGTGTGAGGGTGAAACAAATATTTTCGTTTCGGAGCAGGCGGCGGAAGATCAGCTCACGTATTATTCTCGGGTAACCTTAAGATTTTATTAGCATTTTATAATACAATCGATAACGTACGCGGAAGGAAAAAAGGCTAAAAATCTAAAGCCCCCCCCCTCCCAATTGCCCGTATTGTAATTCGTTTTGTGTTAACATTTACATTCAAATTTATATTTTAGATTAATACTATCATTTGTGTGTGTGTCAATTGTGATAATTATGTGTAACGGCAAAAAATTGTAAATACAAACATTTATTAAAGACAAAGTCTACTTTTATATTAATTAATTGTCATAGTCTGTTCCTGCATTGAAAAATATATCCTTGAAATTATTAGGTACTACAATCTCAAATTATATTGTTTGTCAAATTTTAACTCATCGTTCTTATCAATACAAATGATGTTTAAATTGGATTGGTCAATAAAGATCGAAAATCAATTATACATTTATTTTATTTAATATTTTTAATTTTATCGTTTTACGCAAGAAGCACTATTAAAACATTCTTTTAAGCTAATGCAACAGTTAATGCGTATATTGTAGACAATATATTATGTACGATAATGTTTATAAACCGGTTATATGTCACGCCTTGAGTACGAACTGTCATGTAATTAAATTATTATTTCTTTGGTATTTTATACAAGTACGTAATTTTATTACGTACCAATAATTTGTAATTCATTTTAGTTTCTGAGTGGAGCGAAGAAACTTTTGGTATTACAACTTTTGTTTTTACAACCGTTTAAAGTTAGAATGTATATGAAATTGTTCATTTTTACGTGAAATTTGATTTTTTCTCTCAAACAAAACCTTGAAATTATTTAAAATATGTAACAATTATATTCCTACATACTCAATATGAAACTGAAAAATATTGTCATATATATTATAATTGAAGCTCTACTCAGAAACAATTAATTGAATAAAAGATTTATCGTTTTTTTTTTTTTTTTTTTTTTTTTTAATTCAACACATTCACCAAGAGTAATCCAACCGAAAAGCGAAAATACCCATAGTACAAATTATGTTGCACTTATTTCACACAATTCCTAATAAAAATAACTAATTTCGGAGTTAATTTTTAATGAACAATATTTATGATAGAAATTATAGTGTTTTTCAGGAAATATTTAAGACACCAAATATACGAAAAATGTTTTGTACAATCTAAGTAATATTTAAATACTAATATTTGTATACAAACCTAACAAACCGATTAATATGAGAAGAATTATGAACATATTAACCTGATTAACCCACAATGAGAGTCAATAAATTTTCAAAAGTTTCATCAAAAATAGAAGTCAATTACAAACAAGAAGTATTTTGAAAGTATTAAGTGAATTAAAAAAAAAATCCTATTAAGTAGTTATTGTGAAGACATGTAAAAAATTAAAACTATTCCAAACGATTTTAAGAGGAATTTAATTTAGAGTTTAACCTAAATAATTTTTTATTTTTTTTTTTTTTGCTTAAATAAGATCACCCTATTATGTTTAAACCTAACCCTAATTTTTCAAAATATGTATTAGGCTTTCGCGTAAAAGGTATTATTATAAATTCATTCGATTGAAAAAGTACCATCTGGATTCGGTACGCCATATTTAACAGAGTTCATAAAAGTTTTAATTTAAGCCACAATTCCTCTGCGGGCTATGGGCCAGGTATCCTCCACTCACCCCCTCCCCACACACACAAATATACGTCATTACAAACGACCGCAGCGTAGCGTCGATAAATACGAATTCAGTCGTAGACGTTATTGAAATCAAATAATAATAATATAATAAGCGATATACATCACAGTGATCCTATTGAAATGTCGTGGTGCCAAATGACAAACGAAAATGCATTATTTACAAACGGTAAAACACCCACCACGTGTATAATACGTAGTGCATTATTATTATTATTATTATTATTGTGTGACATAGACTATATTATTATTGTGCTCTAGTTTTGATATAACGATTGGAATTTCGAGATAAGTCGAAAACGTATAATGGACATAATAATAAAAAAACGTGCATACTGATTCCTTAAAACTGCATTGCAATTATTCGGTCGTTCTCGTTCAAACAGAGTTGTGAAGTTTAGAACAAACTTTTAAAACACGTTTTAAACATCTAATTGAAAACGTTGTTCTCTACTCGTAAAAGTAATATAAACGTTGTTTAAAACAATTTTAATGAAATTTAAAATGTTTTTAATGAGATGTTTTAAAAATTAAAAACACTTTTTAATTTATGAAATGTGTAAATTTATTAAAACCCGTTTTTAAGAATTTATTAAGTAGAACTTCATTATACAAATCATTAAATATCAAAAATCTTATCAACATTTGGATAGATACAATTAGTAAAAATACTAAACTTTATAATTATTGTATTGGATTTATTTTATAACAAGCTGTAAGTGGAATATCTGTCGGGTAATATACAGTAAAAAAGAATAGAAGAATTTTGAAACCGGGCGTTCGACCGGTCCCTGCGTGCCTCACACTCCCTAACTTGGGCGAAGCCGTTTACGGCGTCATAGAGCATTGGCTGTCTAGCAGACCCCACACCACTTTAGGATAGTAACTTTAAATTATCCTGCGATTTGTGTCAAAATATATTACGATTTTCTTTGAGGAATTGTAAATCTGCAGTGTATGAAATCGAAATAAATGTAATGTACACTTATTTAGGGGGAAAAGTGTTTTCGTTTGTAATGTAAGAAATTTTAAGTACTTAATAGGAAAACTAACGTTCATATAAGACGTATTTAGTAAATTTCTTTACCAGCTTATAATACAGTGGTGATTACCAAAAGTATAAATTAATCGGAAATATAACGATCAATCGATGATTTTCATCAAGAAATGATTTAGTGCTCGTTAAGCGATAGTTTTAAAAGAATACAATCGGTCGAACAATCGATAAGAATTGCATAATCAATTATTCGAATAATATTCAATTTGCAATTATTTACCGACGATGACTACTCATAGAAAATTCAATCGATTTATTCGGTTATTAAATATCGAACAGCACTGTGCACTACGGTCCTACTAGTGCTACTGCACATTAAATTTATATTATTGTACATACGGACACGCGTTTTCGATTTCCCCGTATTGCACGTGTCACAGATAGCAAATTTCATAGTAGAAATAATAATAATAATAATAATAATTACAATAATATACACACACACACATATTATACGCGCGTAGAGCAGTAATAAGTTTTCTTACACGAGATGACGGCAGCATTCGTATCTCATAGTACACAATATATAATATTATATACGTGTAATAAGTGTATATGACCGGAATCAAATGAACACAAAAGGACGAACACAATAATATAATATACAGTATTATACGTGTGCGCACTTAATACTATACGGTCATATTATTATTATTATTATTATTATTATTATTATTATATTTATGTGTACACGCGCCGCACAGATATTATGACCATTAACCATGTCGCCGGTTTAGCTTAGAGGAGAGGAGCTGCTATAAGAATATAAATCACTTGGCGATTATATTATTTCCTTCTTCAATTTTTTTTTTTTTTTTTTTTGTTTTTCGCGGAACGAACGACTCGTTTATTTTTTAATAAACAACAATCGTAAGGAATCGGACGGCGAACCGATACGTGCAGGTATCGACGAAAAAGAAGTGTACTCCACTCGCGTGGCCAGTGCCGTCGTTCACCTTCCACGTTATCACAAAACCGCACAACGTAAAGACATTTATTATATTACATTAGAATAAATAAATGTGTTCGGTTGACGTTTGCGGTGGCCGAACGTTGAAAAGTATAATATTGTGTATTACGACCAATTACACCAGTTGAGTATGTGAAACTCTTGGCCGGCGAGATGCAAACCTATCTATACCGGACATTTAGCGATTTGTTTATTTTTATGGTTTCGCATAAAATCTACCGGTATGCTAGGGAATAAGTGTATGCCATAATACAACAGTTTCGATAATTACATTTCAAACAGTTTATTTTTCAATTTTTGCTTTTTCCTATTTTTTTCTCAAGTGGTTTCCAATTTCCCAAATTTGGTTTGCCCTAAACAATGATTTACAAAAGAAATAATGCTTATCCGGAAAGCGAGGTATATCTTTGTTGTTAAAGATTTTTTAGTTTATGAAATATATAATACTCGTATATTCATATTCAGAACAATTACTAAAATTTTTAGTACTTTATTCAGTTTAAAAAAGATCTAGAAACTTTTTCTCGTTTTTTTTCAATTTTAAATATTATTTGTTTTTTATAGATTAATTATTTTTGATAAATTTTATGATTTAGAAATGCTTTATTTCAGAGCTTATAATACTGTTTTCAAGCGCTTGTTTTGATAACTTTAGTGCTATAAATCCCAAGCCCCGGTCATTTATTTTGTAAATTGCATAAAGAACATATTGGAGAAAATGAGTAAAGATACTCTTAATATTTTAGAAAATATCCGTTATTAATAAGGCCACCCTTATGTACGTTTACATATTTAGATGACATTAAAAATATATCTTATGCTTGATAAGTTAGAAAATTATTTTTTAAATCCTTTAAAACCGAATGATAACGAAAAATTTATATTTGAGGAGGAGAAATGTCACTGGTAATTATTGCTTGAGACTCGGGTACAATTTTCGTTTTCCTCATTCGTTAACGGTATTAGTATCAATGACCTAGCCAAAAATATCGCGTAATAATAGATGCTAGAAATGATTTATCGATTTGTAAAATATAGAGTCATTTTAGTTTATTGTAAAATGTCTGACGAAGGAGGGAAGACTAGGCCCGGTAAAAGTAATGCAGCAAAGGGACGTATTATAGTTTTATCTGAAATTACTCTAGTAAAAATTATCGACAACGTAGGAACCAGTAACCCGTGATTAGAGCTAAAAAATGTTTTAAATACATATTCAAAACGTTGTTACACTTATGATTTTATTATCATAAACGCTGAAAACGTTTTATTTTGGCTCAAAAAAAAATATATATAAATAAAAAACCGTATAATATTTCAAATTCTGTAAATGTTTTATCTGCATTTTATTTAGTATTTCTACATTTTGTCTACGTTATTGAATTTTATTGAATTCAAACGTCGCGTTGTTTTCTGTATATCAAATGCGAACGTTGCTCATACGAGTATATATTAAATTTGATGCCTATTATTATTATTATTATTATAATCATTTGTATTAATTCGTCTCTCGTCGACAGTAATGTGTTTTTTCCTCTTCAGGCTCCAATTATCGCAATAATATATTAATTTACTACTATACAACCGCGTGCGTAATATTATACAGAGTTTTTTTTTTTTAATTTTTTTGTTAGTCGCCGCGTTCGTTCCGTATATTATTATACTTTATATTCGGTCGCCGGTCGGTTTCTCGTGGACACCAGTTTAATCCGCAGACCGTATTACAACATAAACAGTCATCGTTTAAACGCATTATTATTATTAATACTATAATAATATATTGTACGGATGCATTGGCGAAACGAGTGCGTACGTAGGACGAGAGACCGGTCGTGGTGTGTCAGTACCGCGTCGTCGTGTCGTTATCGTAGCGTGTCACATTGTCACAACATCACGGTCGCCGCCGATGACCTTATCTCAGGAGCAGCTGCAACCGTCGGCCGACAACAGATTATGTAACATTCGAATGGCCGATAGAATTTTCTATCCCCCCCCCCGAGGGTACGTGGTTAGCCCATTTATATTAAAAAGCAATACGTTTAGGCGGCACTGAGTCCTCATAAAAACGCCACTGATGTTGGCGATTCTCACAAAATATGTAAACGTACCAAAACATGCCCTCAGATCAGTGTTACCACTGATCGGGGAAAAAAAAGTCTCTAAGTATTTTCAAATTTGCCTCAACAACTTTTATTGTTCGTTATGATGCCGTTGTACATGCGCTAAATTTACTAATCTTACCCAGTTGCCTTTCACGCGTCAACAATTATTAGTTAACACAATAGTAGTATTATTTTAGTAAGAGGTGTTGTACAACAATTTTGTTCCTCGTAAGTTTTTTGCATCATGACGAAGAATGAATGATATCTTCTGAGAATGTAATTTTGATTATTCTCGTAAATCACTTGTTTTTACGGATATTAAAATATCTTAAAAATTGTTACCCAATTTTTGTTTTATATTTTTTTAAGTTGGAATTTGTATAAAACTAGTCATTTTCACTTAAAATAACGTTTAATCTAAAAATTTTAAAAAAATTTAATTTACACTCAATATTTTGTTTTTAGGGAGTGATGGGCACTTTGATCCCATAGACATCCAAAACAATGCATTGCTTTCAAAACTTAATATACCGCATAAACATATGGAGAGTGAGAGATAAGAAAGAGAAAGAGAGAGAGAGAGAGAGAGAGAAATAGTTTCTGCGGTTTAATACACTATAATAATATGTTTATGTACGCAGACGACCAATGAAAATAATAAAAAAGAATACGACCGTGCTGAACTTTTACCGATTAAAATAAATCGAATCCGATGCAGTTTCTCGGGTCAGGTCAAACAAACGGCGCATCAGCAGTACTGGCAACTTTGCTGTTTATATGAGCCATTTGGTATACTGTGTGCATATACAGATTTTGGCTGATGTCGACCGTATGAAAATAACACGTTTTAAGGGAAAACTCCTTTTTCTTGGTGTAATAATATTTTCCGAAATGTCAATGCTGAAAAAAAAACACGAATGCACTGTTACAATAGAATATATTATTATTATTTAAACCGTTTTCGTGTGTTGAAAATATTTTGAGTTGTTTTAGTGTGTAACAACGACGTCGACGACGAGGAGAGACATTGAAATTTATCACAAACGTGCGACTAGTGTTTGTTCGTTATTGTCGCAAAGGATCGAAAAGAACGAATATAGGTCACGGGAGTTTATCGCATGGTAATAAACATTTTGAAAATTTGGATTCCGTACGGTCCTTATCACAGTGAACAGACTCGTAGTGCACGTTTTATGGGACGCGAATGCGTACATTGTTTATCTAAGATTTTCGTGTAATGTTACCAGATTCCTTTAAGGCAACGTATATAATAGTCATAAGTATTTTAGATTGTTTACGTAATTAAACATTTCTAAGTCGATAAAACTCATATGCGATGTTTTACCCAAACACAGAACGACTATGAAATAAACTGTTTTTCCAAATCTTGAGTGTATTAAACGGTTCTTTTCTTGCCTTAAACCAGTGTAAATTTCCTCAAGAACTTACCAAAAACTGTTTACTATGTCAAAGGGACATAAAATGTGAAAAATCGATTGAAAATTGTTCACAAAAGATAAATGTACCGAGCTAAAGTGTGTAATAACAATACTATTTCAATGAGAGTCTTCAACCATTAATTTGATACAGATTTAACCATAAATTTAATAAATTGTAAAAAATCTTCCTTAAAACCCATATGAATGCATAATAATTCGTAATTAGTCGGACAGGTTGAAAACACTCGAGTTCGAGTGGGTAATTTAGGGTGGTAATTTTTCATAGGCTTAAATGGACAAAGACTTTAAATACACTCCTGGGTATTACTGGACATTACATAAGCGAATCTAACATAAATAATATTTTTATTAAACGCGTGGCCCGCAAGATTTGCGTTAGTAAAAATGGTCTAAAACGGTTAAAAAAGATCCCGTTTTAGAGTAGGTAAAATACTTATCCCCCGCAATACAATTTTTCACGTGTAGTATTAGTTTTTAATTAAATAAAAGAAAATACTTGTGAAAATGTGTTTATTCTGCAGATGGTGTTTGTCCCTTTTTGAGAAACAAATTTTATCCTAAGTGGTATACGTCGTGGTAACTATCATAGTCTCGTTTTAGACCAAGCGAGAGAGAGAGAGAGAAAACCAAATGCCTACAAAATCCGAACTTAACTCGCGTCTATCTCGTTCGCGGGTCGTCCACGGGTTTTTTTTATTTGTTTTATTCTGCCTGAGTCCGGGAAAAATCGTCGGGGGGAAAAAAACGCAAAAACAAAACCGTAGTGCCCCGCCGCAGCAGCATCCACGTTATGCGCGAACACGGCCTTTATTATCCTCCAGGCTTAACCTCGTCCGTGTTTCGTGTCTTTTAGCAGCTGTTTTAGCCATGCGGTAGGTAGGTGTACGATCTATTTACGCGCTGTGCGACGGTAAAAAGATCACTGCAACCGTATTATGCATAATATATACACGTGTATATAATAAAGATATCAATCCGGACGACGGCCAATTATTATTATTACTACTATCGAGAATTATTATCCCGACGTCTGTTTGGACAATAAATACGATTGTACATTGCTTTTATCGGTATTATGTATTAAGTGATAATTTGTATTTACTGTAAATTTATTTTTTATTTATCTCGTCGTGTACACATATTATAAAAACACGGTTCGACGGTCTTAATGTTACAATAATAATAATAATATATAACGGTGGCTCAGCGTTTTAAGAGGATTTGCGTGTTTATACACGTCGTCGTAATATTTGTGTGCGCCTAAGCAACTGTTCGCGGTCGAGTGTGTCAGCCCGGAATGCCGTGGGCGAATATATTATATATTATTGTTATTATTATTATTGTATTATCGCCGTTCCGAGCGAGACGCGATTGTGAATCGCGTACATAATAAGTAATAATATGCGTACATACAATGTGTTTTGTAAAGAAATTATTTTTATTTTGCGCGGCGCGTAGGTACTAAATAATCCACTTGTTGATGTAAATTTTTGAAATTATTGTCAAGTGCTGGTCTAAAAAATACGCGTATATATTATACAATGGTACAACAATAATAATATACACGTGTGAATAACTTGTTGATTTCCAATGAAATATATTATGTATTCCGTTCTATTTTTTTTTTTTTTTTTTAATAATAATTTATAATATTCAGCATCGTTATTATTCGTTTTTATTACCGAAAAACTACCACCACGAACACGAGTAGTAAATCCAATGATAATTTTTTTTTAATAATATGATATTGTGTTAGAGATATTTGGCGAACCGGTTCGCGCTCGTTTGACACGTTGTTATCCGTTCGTACACCTTTAACGCGCGTACGTTTACCCGTACAATTATGACAAATTAATTGTATGTGTATTATTATACACATATTTATCTATTGTATATACGAAAACAATGCATGAATCGATTTTTTAAGTAGTCTCAAGCAGAGCATTAGGCTAATAATATAAAGGTTTAATTTTCGAGTGTAATTTGGTATTGTGTACACTGCACCTCAATGTTTTCACGAACGCGCGCTCGCGTATTATATTGTTTTAACGGAACATGCGTTGAAAAAAAAAAAAGCGGTTAATTATTATTTTTTTTTTGGATTTTAATTCATTTATAAACTATTTGTAGACGAACAATGCGATAATGCGGCCGAGGAATGCGTTGAAAAAAACAAACTATTATGCAATAGAAACATCAGAGTTCATATCGAAAATACGTCGTGTTTATGACATTACGTGATTAGTTAACGAGATAACACGAATAATTATAATTTATTCACTTGTAATAATTACCATGGTCAAGTCCCTATTTTTTTTTTTTTTAACATTTCGTATCGGAAACGTTTTTTTTTTAAATCTAAATAACTCGAACCATGAGTATTCGTGTATTTAACGAATAACTTCCCTTCTTGACGCTCTATTTTAAACCTCACAAACATTTTGGAATAGAAATGTGGTAGTAAGGACGTCCTTACTATTATAAATACGAAAAAATATTTAATAATTATTTGTCGGTTTGTGTTTCTTTCACGCATCAAAGGATGTACGGATTTACCTGGATGATTTATGCCCAGAATTGACAGTGGAACAGACAACTTTTTATTCCAGAAAAATGAACAGTTCCCATAGGTTAGATGTGGTGCCTAATTCTTTTACTTTTACTACGTTTATTGTCTACAATGACAGCAATACAGCTTTCACATTTTTAAAATTTTCTCGCGCTAAAATGTTTCTCATATTATTGCCTATGTTTAAATTTCCATATAAAGTTTAGATCAAAAAATTGATGATTTCCGAGTCTTTTTTGTCAAATTCTGGGTAGAAAAAAAATTGAATAGTTGAAAAATTCAAAAAATGGTCTCTCTAAAATACAAACTTAAGGCAAATCTGGCTTCAAAAAGTTGCTGATCAGGGCTTTTGGACAAAAGAAAAAATAAATAAATACCATTGTAAAAACACTAACTTCTTCACTTCGTTCAGAATCTAAAATTGAAATCAAAATCGATTGTTTTAAATAAGTTACAACATGGTAAGGTCTTAAATGTATTTGATTTTATAATGATTCATAAAATAAAGTATAGAACTATTTTTGGTTTTACTTGCAATACTTTCAGTATTTGATTAATACTAAGTGTAAATGGAAAAATCATGGGCTAATTGTGTATGGGTAAGTGAATGATCTAGTCCCTAAGTTCCATGGAACACACATTGGGAACCAATACGATGAACAATGGGTACCTACATACATGATAAAAAGTAATTCATGGGTTCTGCGCTCTTTTATTTCATGCAGCACGAAGTGAATGCGCATAAAACAGCGACTTCACAAACGTATACACTTTTATGGTCGGTGGACGAGACGAAAAAAAAAAAAGAAAAACTTTTATATTTTCGTATAACGAAGACCGATTTGTTCTGTACGTGATCCATACGCGTGATATTCATTTTATTCTCGTCAACGCGTACATACAATCACGTGTGAGGAGGAGCACCTACAGTAATATTATTATTATTATTTTCATTCATCGATTATTATTACAATAATATTCGCGTGTACGCTATATATTGAACTATTGTAATATCGCGCGGAGACGACGATGTTCACGACGTTCTCGCATTTACGTATATACGTATTACACACAACGGAATATTATATTATATACTACAGTCATTGCCACCCGGGATTGCTCATATAAATCATAATATTTTATAATATACATTTTTCGACTTCATATTTTATTTATATTCGCACGTGATGTTGTCCTATATTACACGCATATAGGTGCACGAACACCATAGGTAATATATACGTATACGTTTTTATATTATCGTATACCTACGACGACTTTTTGTATTATTAAAATAAAAAAGCAACGTAATTTAGAACGGTTTTAGCATAAAAAAAAAAAAAAAAAAACGCGAAACGCATTGTATGTGACATTATTATTTACATATTATTATGAATCCAATGCGGTCGTGTTCTATATCATTATAATAATATACTATAAACGTATATACATATATAATATTATTTTCGTGCTCACACGCGAACGAGATTTCATTTCAGTTTTTTCTTTCTTTTTTTTCGTCACTCACAACGGAAAATCGCTTTTTCGCGCGACGACATTTTTGGCATGACTGGGTGCGATGTAGAATTTGTTACAAACCGATAAAAATTTTTATACGACCGCGTCTGCCTCGCGGGAACGGGGCAACACCCGTCATCGTCGGAACAAACACGAGCACTCGATAATATATCACATTTCGTAATATTTCCACACTCGGAGGGCGCGAATAGGGGGACCGGTTGCGCTCAGAGACCGGCGGCGCTCGTCAATATAATAATATTAGTTGTGCAACGTATCTTCCCGTTTCGACACAAGTATAACGTCTATTATATGACTAACAGTGAATCCTCCCTTAACGGTCACTTATGTATGGCGGACGTTATTATTTTTATTTATTTATTTTTTTTTTTTTTTTGCGAACACTGGAACATTTTTTATATAATTATTAATTATTATCTATAGGAAAATCTATACACATGGATTATGTATTTTATTTTTTATTGAGCATTTAGAAATAAAAGATTATAAAGTCAATACTTTCAAGTAATTCAAGTTTTATTTCTATCATACGTCTTTACACTATTATATATAGTTCCTATCATTCGCAGTTTGGTCGTAGACATATTATTATTATTGTTGGGCTGAGAAAAATATGTTTCTTCTCGTATATTTTTGTAAAAGTCGTCCTATTCATATTTAGTTGCATTAGTTACTTCATTACACATTACAGTAGTTTCCGACCTTTTTTATTCTACACCCCCTCTCGTCGTACTCTTTTAAAAATCTCCTTTCCCCTTTAAATTAGAATGAAGACCCATTTTTCTTCTATATAAGCTGTACAAATGAATTATACAAAATAACTATATACCTACATATTATTATAGTGTTGATGTTTTTTTTTTTTTTTTTAATTTTGAGTAGAGCGAAGAAGCTAGTGTTTTTTTAAATTATGAATACTGTTGTTTATTTAATATTTTAATATTTAATTAGTGTGGTTATTTTAGATTCTGAGTGGCGCGAAGAACCGAATGTTTTTACAATGGTTTTTTCTTTTGTAAATAATTTTTCGAATGAAAATACTTGTACAAAAGTTTTTAACAGCAATTTTTTGAATCACAATTCGTTTCTTGATGGTTCATTTAAAATGTTTTCTCAAAATTTAGCAAATATTACCCACAATTTTACAAAAAAAATTTTTTAAACTATCTTCTTTTAATCCAAACTTTATGGAAATTTAATTGCAGATAAATAATAACGTGATAAATGTCTGGGCTCAAGAAAATTTTGAAAACGTGCAAAGATAAATTTTTGGTAATTTTTTACTAACACTTTTTCTCCTGTTCTTAATAAAAATGGTGTGATATAAAACTTACTGAATACATAATATTTTTTTTGTTTTATTAATATTAACTTTATAATTTTCATGTAAATTGTCTTTTATAACGTGCAGATCCACTCAGAATCGTTTTATTGAATAAATGATTTTTCGTTTCTTTAAAACTAAACACATTCACCAAAAATTACCCGAGGTGCTAACTGCTAAGAATATTCATGGATAGGTTATGGAGGGTTGGACTATCCCACTGGGACACCGGGAAATTTCCCAGTAGGTCACGGTGAAAATCGGAAAAAATGGGCTGTTGTAGGCCATTGTGGGACCAGTTATAAGTTATCATGAGCTGCTAAAGGTCATTGGGAGGCCTATAAAACGCTGTGAGAGGATGTAGTAGGCTATTCAATGGCCATACGTTCGTATAGAACTGTCTGCGAGGATTCTTTTAATGAAAATTATAATCAGTTATAATATTAATTAACGTGGAAATGATATTAAATAATTTGTTAGCAGGTGCTGTTGCCACAAATTAATATATTTTAATCTGTTGCACTATATAAGCCTACCTAAAGCCAAACAATGGTTTATGACGTCACATCGATTTTTAAATAAATAGGTACTTATTTCTAAATTTAATATTTTTATATGCATTAAAATGTGTAATATAATGTAAAATTTATGAATTTTGTCGAAATCTGACATTAAACGACTACATAAAAAAAAGTTAACCTACGATTTTCGATATTTTTCAATACCTACCGTTAGTAATACGTATGAGTATATTTGTACTGAATTCCCAGGTTTTATACTTAGGTATAAAAATTATATGAAATAAAAACTTACTAAGAACGAAAAATTTTCAAAATTCTATACTTAGCTAAAGAGTAAAATATTTTTGTTATTTTAACATAGTATGCGTATGATAATTTTTAGTAGATGATAAAAGTTTCAAGTTCCTATCTCTATTTCTTATTTTTAAAGTAATACTAAAAAATTTAAATCAAATTTATGAAAATCCAGGTTGTATAATATTGAATCATTTTTCATCAATTTTTCGGTAGCTTTTCCAAACACTTAAAAAAACTGTTGAGAATTTCGAAAAATTACTTCCCAAAAGCTAACTCCTTCACTTCGTTTAAAATCTAAAATGGCTAATTAATTTGAAAAAAAAAACTCGAATCTACTATCTTTAGATCTAAATGCAGAATTGCTACATAAATATATGTAGCAAATTTTATTCTAATTATTATTACTGAGTTACATTTGTTGTTTTTCATACCAACCATGAACTCTTGAAAGTTCCTAAATTAATATTTTTGTATTATTATGACGTGGAACTTTAAAGATATGTAGTGAATATAAAACGTTAAGGGTACAATTATGAAATAAACTTTTCACGGTACTTCTCCTAGGCAATGAGATTATAATAAATTCCTATAAACAATCTGCGTCGTTAAAGAAAAAGTAAGCTAAAATTCCAAATTTTGTATCTAGCTACTTTACAAGACTTTTCTTTTGTGCTATCAACCGATTTTCTAGATCTCCTAATTCATAATTTTTGACGATAAAAAAAGATTACAGATAAAATATTCACACATTAAAAATTTTCTTACACCAAAATTTTTTTATATCAATGTTAATTCACGTTTGTTTCATTTATTTTTCATTTTTTTATACATGATGACGATTTTTTTTTTATGTTAATATCTATTAGCATATTTTGCTAATTTTACTTCCAATAATTTCTCAAACCAAATAATCATATTCAATTTACGATATTATTAGTTTTCAAGTACGGGACTCGGGAGGGATGTACGAGAGGGGAAAATTTCCGCATCGTCCCAGATAAGCTGGCTGCAGATTTAAAATAAACGACGGAGTTTTTTGTTTTTTTCGTGTTTTTTTTTTTTTTTACTCTGTACGCAGACCAATAATCATCGTGTGATATTACCCGTTATCAATATTTTATTGTATTTCTTTTCGCTCGGACCGTAGACTTTAATATCCCTGCAATAATAAGACCTATATAATATGTACCTATAATGACGACGTCCTCTCGTACTAGCCGGTCGACGAGCAATTCATTTCTGCATTGTCGCATTCGGCTAATCGACCGTTAAGAACGGAGTTTACGCGCGCGCGCGCGTGTGTGTGTTATTACAGGAGCGCAACTGCCAGTGCCAGGGACCGCTGTCAAATGCCGGGTTTAAAAGGCAGCCTTTGATACATTTTTATCGCGAAAACCTCCCCTCTCTTTCATCCGCACCTTTCACCCCTTCCTCCTTCCCCACCCACCCCGTACTCTCGTCGATCGCTTTCGCAGGTCTGCACACACACACACACACACGTGCACACACCGCGTAATCCCATTGCACGCTACTTTTAGGCCGTTTTATTACGACACCCCGCGACCGCCTTCCCGCCGGCACGTTTTGCCGCCGCGATATTAAAATATACATATAGGTACGAGGTTATAGTGCGCGCCTTTTACCGGTGCTTCGTGTATACCTTATGCTCTTTTTAGCGCACAAATTGTTCGACCCTCGCCGAAACTCGGTAAAACGGGCGGATTTCCACGCCGCTGTAGCAGCAGAGTCAAATTGACTTCTTTTTTTATTTTTATTTTTTTTTTATTTCGACATTTCCACTGTTCCGCGTACATTACTTCAAAGCAGATGTTTTTCATTTTTATTACATATATATACCGGTACTGAAACGCGTAAATATAATATTATATACCTGTGCAATATGTATGTATAGCACGTATTCGTGTAATCATATGTATACACACACACACACACACACACACCACATATAAAGCTTCAAAGGACCCGATGCATTTGCTTACTTGTTAAGTATTTGTACAAACAGCGTGTATAGGTATATGCATTGCGTTTCGTTTTTATCTGAGTATTTAAAAAACGTACATTTTTTTTTTCACATAATGTGCCGTCAATGATCACTTTGTATTCGTATATTTCCCTTTTGATTGTTTCAATATTGAGCCAACATGATCGACACTTTTACTCGATTGACGACGGCAATTATCATATTATCATAATCTATGCATATATTATTACGTTTGTACATATTATTATTATTATTATTATTATTATTATATACTGATTCCTGATTGATTTGTTTGATGTTTACCTATGCAAATGAACTGTTGTGTAAAGATAAATGGGTGTTACAATGTCTAGATAAAGATAATATATAAATGAAAATTTGACGTCTTAGATAAAGATAAATTGTTGACTACATTTTATAGAATTACAAAAATAAATAGTTATAAATGTATCAATTATATAGTCGAATATCCCATGGCATTTGTGTTTTAATATGTTGAGTTTATTTATACTTGGGAACATTTTCAAACAAACCGATTAGATATGTAATTAGCACGTGACAATGAAACAAATACTATAAAACAAAAATTATATTACCACTTAACTCTTACAATATTTATTCATGAATAAAAGTTGACAATATTTTGATATACACTATAAGCTTATAACCAATGGTTGTTAACTAGGATATGACATAGACCCAGAATAGAAGTGACGTGCAATCCTGGAGAAAGATAAAAAAATAGGTTAAAAATGAAATATTTATTTCGTGAGCCCAGAATTCGTGTTTGTCAACAAATTTATAGCTTGTTTTTTGAAATTCCTCAGTCACTAATAATCATTTTTTTATTTTTGAACATGAACCCCTTTCAAAATAAAAGTAATAATTAAATACACTTCTAACATATTATTCGTTTCAATAATAATTCAATTCAGCCTAAGTAAATATGATAATATGATTATTGTTTTTTTTTTTTTGTATTATGTAACTTACAAAACTTACTAAATTTTACTTACAGAGGCCACCATTCCCTCATTAACGAAGAGAAGAAGCTAGTGTTTTTACGATGATGTTTATTTTTTTTCTGTAAACACTTTTTTGTATAGATATACTTGTCCAAAAGTTTCGATCAGTGACTTTTTAAAACCGGATTTGCCTCTAGTTGGTACTTTAGAGAAGTCATTTTTTGAAATCTAAATGAATTTTGAAAAAAACTACCCAAAATTTGACAAAAAAGACTCTGAAACCATCATTTTTTGATCTCAACTTTTTAAAAATTTAAGCACATATAAACTTTATATGAGAAACATTTTGGCACAAGAAAAATTTGAAAATGTGAAATAAAACTTTTGAACATTTTTCTAACACTTTTTTTTTCTCATTTAATTTTTTTCTTATTTATTTATTAGATAAAAAAAGTAGAGTAAAATAAAGTAAAGTAAAGTATAATTAAAATTAAGTATAGACAAAAAAGCAGGACATACTTTTCACCACGGATATTTTTCGCTTTTCGGGTCAGATACTCTTGGTGGATGTGTTGAAAATGACAACTATTATACTGTTCTTTATATTATTAACTTATTTCATCAGAATCGTCTTATTGAAGAAGTGATCTACCGTTCCTTTAAAATTCTATTAACCTTCCAAGAGTATCTGACCTAAAGAGCGAGGAATATTCGTGGTGCGAAGTATGTCTGGCTTTTTTGTCTATATTTTACTTTCCTTTTTAATATTACTGTTTTTTTGTTTAAGTAACTACAAGGGTTATAATGACGGAATATTATGGTAAATATTGAGAAAATTTGGGAACCACTTGGTTTTTGCCCAGAGAACCGATATGTTAATATGTAATAAAACATTGGATTAACAGAACATTAGTTATGCTCAAAATAATGTATGATAAAATTTAAAAACTAATGAAAATACAAAATGTTATTTTAAATCAGTACAATTTTTAGTCTTGGATTATCTATTGTACTTTATATACAACCTTATTATACTCATATTACAATCATATTAATTTTGACACTATATAAAAGTACTTACAGGCAATTTGATAACGTAAATAATCATAACAATATTATGTGGGTATAGTTAACAAAATAGCTTTTGACGAATGAATAAAATATTTAATTGATGTGTTCGTCTGTGTTTCATAGCTGATTATGTATTTGAAGTATTATGAATTTAATTTTTATTTTAAGTGCAGAGGTCAACGGGTCAATGATGATTTTTTTTAAAAATACATAATCAGTAGAATTAATTTAGTTAGTTATAATCTATACAGTCATAAAAAAGAAATCAAATATTTTATAGCCAACAGATTATTATATTCAAGGATTGTTATTTGGCCAACGATTGAATAGACTACTATGATTATTATAGTAGTCTTTTCATTGTTCTTATTCAAGCTTATGCCGAAGTTTATTAATATATTTATATTTAAAATTATTATCAAAACTTTTATTTTAAATTAACTTTATCAAAATATTATGCATAAGAATATTAATAAAGTGTGTCTAGTGTTTACTTGATAGACTGAAATTAAGGGGCATGGGAAGAGGAGCTTAATCCCCGCAAAATATGTGATATCATATGTAAAAAATTGAAATTTTTATGCTGTTTTTGGAAAATATTAAATTGTTCCTCGGAAGTGTTGGGAGTACGTAAATCTATGTAATATATTCAGTGCAGTGTTAAGGTTTAATGTATTCAAGGACAAACATAATATTTTATCATTCCATTACCTCCCATCGCCGCCACTGACCTGTTATACCGTACATTTAGTTTCCCTAATTTTTACCTTAAACCTCGTCAGTATACTCATATTACCAACAAAATCATACTTTTATTCAATAACAACTAAAATATACAAAATCGTATTCAATCATAATAATAATAATAATAAAGTGATTAAATAGATGGGAGGATTTACATTTTAGATTCTGAACGAAGTGAAGAAGCTTATGATTTTACAATGATGTTTATTTTTTTATTTTTTTTTTCTCTTTCTGGAAACACTTTTTTGTATAGAAATACTGGACCAAAAGTTTCGAACAATATCTCTAAAGAACCGGAATCATACCCAGATGGTACTTTAGAGAGGTCATTTTTCCAATTTCTCAATACTTTTTCCAAGCGCGGTGAAAATATGTCGAAAAATTAACGAAAAACGGCAAAATTT
>JAIPRM010004553.1:0-22666 GCA_025469315.1 Stegophylla sp. TES_Ste_2020 | reverse complement strand
AAATGACCTCTCTAAAGTACAATCTAGAGGCGAATCGGGTTTCAAAAAGTTATTGATTGAAACTTTTGGACAAGTATTTCTATATGAAAAGTTGTACACAGAAAAGAAAAAAAAAAAAACAAAAAAATAAAACAATAAAAAATAAACATCATTGTAAAAACACTAGCTTCTTCACTTCATTCAGAATCTAAAAAAAATTTAATAAATTATCCACTCCATTTGTTCAATTTTTTCTATAATGATCTACTCAGTTTATTTTACGTTTTACATTCCGAGTGGGGTGAAAAAGCTAGTGTTTTTAAAATTTTGTTTATTTTATTTTTTCATATAGAAATATTCTTGTCCATAAGTTTCGACCAGCCACTTTATGAATCAGAATTTTTTCAAATCATCAATAGTTTGTTCAAAATTTTGGAAAAACTACTCTCTAATGTTGACAAAAACGCCTTTAAAGTTTAAAATTATTTATCGTTTCTTTAAAAAATTTAATACACCTACGAATCCCATTTAATGATCGAACAAAACCCATGGTGAGAAATATATACAGCTATTTTTATAATAAATTTATCAACCTACACTTTATTGCATTTCAATTCCACCCAAGTGTGGCAAGCGATCGCGTTAAAAAATATCATATTTTTTAGTCGGTTAATAAAATTTTATACAATTTTGTGTAGTGCGGTTAATGTGACAGGGGGTGCCCGAGCACCCATAGCCCCCCTCTGAATCCGCGCCTGTTACGTAGGTACGATAATAATAAAAATCATTATGTATTGTGCGGCCGGCCATACGGTTAAACTGCCGGGTTATTGAATATTGATATCGATATGTACATATTGTACATATTATTGTTGGGCGATCTGCAAGAACCAACTATGAAGGAAGGTATCGCGAAAAGAGCGATTGAAAAAAATCTCCCTCCCGGTTATTCAGCGACGCGAATGGCATCAAAACGAGCTTGTGCGGTCTATAAATAGGCGGACAACAGCCGCACGACGATGCACGCGTGACGGACACATTCACTGCGACCCAGCGCGCGTGTGAGATAAAATGCGTTTTTTTTTTTATAAACAAAAATACGATTCAATCGTTGTTGCTATTATTACCAATAATTACGTTTAGACGATAATGAATAATAATTATAATAATATAATTGTGTCGTTTAAAGCAAATACAATATGTGTAATAAATAATAATATGTAAAAGTTCGTTGTAACAGCATACCACAACAATAATAATTTATCCGATATGGTCAATATATCACGACCGCATTTCAAATGCACACTTGGTGCTTTCAAAAACTTTTCTTTTTTTTTTCAAAAAAATATATTTGTATAATTTATTTTCTCAACAAGAGATATGTTTACTATATATACTAGACCGCACTTACACGCTTTATTCCTATTTAAAATACTCTTTTTTTTTTTTTTTTTGTTTTACTATACAAACGAAATGCATGACGATATAAGTAAGTACTAAGTACTACGTAACGCGGTACTCACTACTATAACTGTTGCGAGACGTTGTTTAAAAATTGGACTTATAAATTTCGACGTGAACGGCAGCCGGACTCGGACAAATTCGGATTCACTGATTTTTTTTTTTTTGAAATTGCACCGACGACGACCGTGTCCACCGGTGGCGACGGGCAAAACTGTGCGCACGAAACGTTTGTCGTGGATTTTACATCGAACGACGAACGAATATTATTATAGATAGAAAAATCGACTCGGACTACTTCGGACTGTTCGCGTTTTTCGCGTCGTGTGAAGTGAACACGACTCACCGGTGGACGACGCGACTGCCGACGACGACGGCCGTTGCTCGCTGTTAATGCCGTGTCCGGCGGACAGTTCTAAGTATCGCGCCGCGCGCGAACGTTCGCGGTTCGACGTCGTGAGACTAGTGGCGCGCGCGCGCCAGTATTTTTAATCACCAAATCCAACAAACCGTATAGAATTCGTCTTGTCAAACTCAAAGTATCAAATTGGTGAAAATATTCGAATTGAAAGTGCCCTGTGGGTTGTGTAAAAATCTTAATTCACCCTTTTTTTCTTTTTTTTTGTTCAACAAAAAAAAATCATCAAATTTACTCAGATTTAGATATACCCAGGGCCGTAGCCAGCATGACATTTTAGGAGGGGTTTAGATTATTAAGACTTTTTTTTTGACTAAATAAATTAGGAAAAAAATCTCAACAAAATCTGTTTGTCATAATAATAATTACATTATCATGAAATTTTACATAAAATAATATTATTAATTATTATAACTGTTATATAATTTTATTTGTTTTGATTTAAAAATAAATTTCACGGGGGGGGGGGTTTGAACCCTGAGACCCCTCGCCTGGCTATGGCCTTGGATATACCCAGAGCCGGCGCTAAGAAATAATAGTGGGGGAGGGGGAGGGGTGTAACTGTAAAAATGCCGACTACAAACACTGTTTTAAAATATGTAAATAAGAAAAAAAAAAGGTTTTTTTTACCAATTTTTCAGTCTACATTACACATAATTTCCAATTTGCCGACTGACTAAATTATTCCTTTCAAATCAGCAAAAAAAAAAAGCCAGACATACTTCGCACGACGGGTGGGATACTCTTGACGGGAGTATTTAATTTAAAAAAAAACGATAAATCATTTCTTCAATAAAACGATTCTGAACGAGGGAAGTTAATAATATAAAAAATAAATGAGAAAAAAAAAAGCCGGACATACTTCACAGTTCACACGATGGGTGTACTTCGCACGACGGGTGGTATTCTCTTGATGGGCGTATTAAATAAAAATGTTAGAAAAATGTCCAAAATTTTTTTTCACATTTTCTTGCACCAAAATCTTTTTTATAGGATTTTTTATCTATGTTTAAATTTTCATAAAATTCTGATCAAAAAATGATGGTTTTCGAGTCATTTTTGTCAAATTTTGGGTAATTTTTTTCAAAAAAAACATTGAAGAATTGAGAAATTCAAAAAATGATTCGGGTTTCAAAAAGTTATTGATCGAAACTTTTGGACAAGTTTTTCTATACGAAAAGTTGTACACAGAAAAAAATAAATAAAAATAAACATCATTGTAAAAACACTACCTTCTTCACTTCGTTCAGAATCTGTCATTTGATTTTAATACATCAAAATAACCCGAATAAAATTTCACAGTTAAAATAGGGGGTTGACATATGAAAAACAAAATAGTTTGTATCCCCACAGGACATCCTTAAGGTGACATGGCAAAAACGAGTTATGGAAAACAAACATGGCTCTTATAATGACTTGAACATTAAAAAAAATCGCAATTTTTGCATTTTTACGGCAAAAAGTGGGGATGAGCACTCTCACTCATGCAATGTCAAACACTGTTTGCGCCTATGCTTACTGACCAAGGATTGCTTTAACCATTAGCCAAAAAGCAATCCTACCTTGGAAGGGTGCATCCAATACCCTCCTGTGCAGGACTGGGGATTCTTTATGGGTGGGGACATTCGAGGGTCTGCAGCAAGCTCATGTGCTGGATTTGCTAAAAGGGGGAGTTTTAAAAAGTATAAAATAAAAGATAATATTAAAATGTACATTAATTTTTTTATTTTTTATATCATGCAAAATTGATGTATTATATAGGGTGATACGAGATGAAGTTGAACATTGTTTTAAAGTAAAACATGATAAGCTTTTTAGTGGAACACCTTTGAAATTTTAATTAAACAAATAATACACAATCATAAAAAAAAATTGTATTTTTTTTCTTTAAAATGTATGAGGTATATATACTTGCAAAAAAATTATTTATTAACATCATTCTTAGTATTATTACAACATATCTTTTTTCATTTTAAAAATAAAAATTATATTTTCAGTATTACATAATTCCCTTTGTTATATTTTTTAATATAGTACAAAATATATGAGATTAAATAGTTATTATTTTTTAATAACTGTCATTAAATGTTTACAACAAGATAACACCTTTGATGGTTCTGAATTAGATGCCAACAGTTCAATGTAATCTCTTATTTGTTCTGACAAATTTGGGGGATATTTTAAACTAAGTAATGTTCCAATCGCAACAAAACAACGGAATATTGCTTCTGGTTCAGTCAGTTTTGGGCATACCACATTAATGGTATCATTTACAGTTTGTATAGCTATGGCATCTTCTGATTGTTTAATCATCACACTTAAATTTAACAACACTGTTGCCACAGCAATCTGTTAAAAATTAATAAATAAATAAGTAACTCAAAGTATGAAAATTAAATTAATAACATCTCACTTGAACATGTTTTTGAGAGAGATTTTCAGTAGATAGGTTTTGGATTAATTTCAAGAATTCTTCATAGTATTTTACTACTAGTAATTCTCCTTTTTCATGATGCATGAGATTACAAATACATCTAAAGGCCAACATCTGATTAGTTGGGTTTTTAGAGTCATAAATATGTGGTAATAATTTATCCATAATCAAGTTCTCTGAACACAACATATCATTTATATGTTTATTACGCACTGCTAATCTTGTAATATCCAGTACAGGAAACAAAATATCTAAAAAAAAGGGAAAATGTAAACTGTTCACTTAAATAAATTACTACATGAATATTTAATGATTTACTTTTGGGCCAATCAAGCAAATTTATAAGAGTTTTTACTGACTGCTCATCAGGACTACTATTTACATCACAGAGTTTTAAGAGAGCTTCAAGTTGACTTTGATTTAATGAATTTTCAGCTCTTTTATTAAACTCTTCAATTTTACCTAAAAAAAAAAATGATTTAATCGTTATTTATAATGAAAATACTCAAAATGCTATTTACATTTGAAATATTATATTAAATAATATCAAATATGCATTACCAAAGCCTGTAAGTTAACATATTTGCATTCCAAGAAAAATTGTATAAAAGTTGCTAAATAACAATAATTGGTATAAAATATAATAATAATAAACACAACATTTTCTTTAATGATATTGGACATATTTTTCATTTAAAATTAGCAAAGAAGTTAATTTTTTTTAACAATAATTTTTATTTTTTTTATTTTCTGTCAACACTTTTTTGTACAGTAAAATTTATCTGTAAGTTTTGACTAGCGATTGTATAAATCAGTATTCAACTCTAGATTATATATGATTATATATTTAGAAAGGTAATTTTTCAAAAAAGTGGTCAAGTTTTTATTTTATAACTGTTTAAAGTTGGCATTTTGACAAATTTCATAAGTTTTATATAAAATTACACCACATTTAAACGCATATAAAAAATAATTGGTTCAACTGATCTTTACAAACCTTGGTACATAGATAAAGAATTACAAGGTGAATATTTTGGTATAATAAATTCTTTTTACGGACAAATAATTGAAAGTTTTATAAGGTTTTGATTGAAAAAAAATTGGAAAAAGTACTGACAAATTTACGGGAAATACCGAAATAAATAAATAATTTTAATTATTTAATAATAACTTTCAAAATAATTGAGATAGAATGATAATCTTTCACCAACTACTAAAAATAGTCACATGCATACCTTATAAAAATTATTATTATTATTATTATTATATAGTATTTGAAGCTTCACTCAGAATCATTTTATTGAAGAAATGATTTATTGTTTCTTTAAATTAAATACACCCACCAAGAACTTCACACTCATGGTGCGAAGAATATCCATCATGTGAAGTATGTCCAGTCTTTTTAGATTTTAACTTATGAATACATAGTTTAAAATATTAATACTATTTAGAGTTTACCATGTTGTTTTAAATAGTGTACATTCAAGATGTTGGAGAAAATTGCCTACAAATTGAATAGCTTTAAACCAATATGGTATGTTATACAGTGAACACAGTATTAAACACAATGTTTTAAAAAATATTTCATATTAATATTTTAATGTTTTGGGCTGCTTAAGTACTTATCATACTAATTAAGTATATTAATCCATTTTTTGAAATAAGTGCATACATAAGTTCAGCATAAATTCATAAGCCGAGTTCATTACATAAATCTTCAATTTTGTTAAGTTAAATTACTTACTTAATATAGTTGTAGCATTGGCTTGATCAAATTTCAAATAATTAGCTTGAGGGAAAAATGTATTGTAATGTGAAGATTTTTGGCCCAACTGTTCAGTGAAATGGTTAGATGAACTGTTATTAGGTGGTACATATCTAGCAGCTCCTGTATAAGGATCTACATAACCTTGACTAGCAGGCAGAGGCGGAGCAGAAGACTTAGAGTTTGAAATAATGAAATTTGCGACGGTTTCTAAATAAGATTGAGGTAAATTGTTTTTATGTATGAATGATTGAGCTACAACCCAAGGATCTTCATCTCTATTGAAAGGTAATTTGAGGGGAGGCTTGTCATCTTCTATATCTACATTCCATACAAAATCATATTCCTACAAGTATAACATATTGTATAATATATATATTAAATAAAAAAAAAAAAACACTCATTATAATTAACTTAAATACCTTTCCTTCATGCATGTTTTTATTTGGATCTGCCGCACTTAAGACATCTCCAATTTTATCCCACTTACTTTCATTTGCAACCCATTTATAACAAATAGGTTTGCCACTTTCATTTACCATTATTATCTGTCCATCACTTTTACCTGGTTTATACAGTACTTCTGGTCCTGGTAAACTGTAGTATAAACATAAATCGAAAAATGCTATTTAGTAAGAAATAAGTAAATGTCTTATTAGTTTGATGAATAGGAAATCATTGACACTATATATGTCTACATGCCCCAAATTAGCTAAGACGAATGACAATAGTCAAGCAATTTTGAGATTTGGATTATATATTTCCTAGTTTGAAAGTATTGAAGAATTTTACCTAAAAGTTAACAGTATTTTTAAAATAATTTATAACAAAACCAATATTTATATACATTGTACCTGTCAACTTTAATACCACCGACTTCCTTTTGTGCCATCAGATTAACATTATCAACTTGTTCTTGGTATGCAGCTTGGGCTTCATTTGTAGCTTGGCGATTTAAATCTGAACTGAATATTCTTATAATACCATCACTATCAAACAATATACAGTATATAAATTAATTGGAAAATCAGTAGTTATTAGTAATGTAAGTGGGAAATTTCTGCTCTCCAGAAATTCCCAAGAGAAATTTCATTGTAAAAATATTTGAATAATTGTTTTTGTTTAAAAAATAAAAACTTAAAACCACTTAAATTTTTTATTGATTTGTTTTTTTTGTAGTTACTCATTAATAATACGGAGAATATTAATAATATTAATAATAAGGATCAATTGTTTATTTATGTATAGGTAACCAAAAACAAATGTACAATATATGTAAAACTAATTTAAGAAACCATTGTATCATTTATAAGTAACTAAATAATTTTATTTTTTGTAGTAAGCTAATAACCTTAGTAGTTGAAGCTGTACCATGAATAAAAAAAAATACGAAGAAACAATTTTTCAATTGGTTGAATTTTAAATGAATAAAAACATTTTATATTTTCACAAAATATAGCAAAATTGTGAGGTTTTTAAACGTTTTAATAGACAAATAGTAAATAATATTCCAATAGGTTATATCTATTGAGTACCTACGTGAGTAATGTACATACAACTTAATAACATTCTTTTTTTTTTTAATTATTATAAATGTTCAAAACGTCCACCATGGACTGCTATACAGACTGCTTATGTATTCAGTTTTATGAGTCTAACTTTGTAATAAAATTATAACATGATGTTGGAAATATCTCTCACATTTTTCTAAAAAACCTATAAAATTAAATTATTTATGGTGGAATTTTTGAACATTTATATAAAATGTTCTTATTCACTCAAAATTCAAAATTGATTAATATCAAATAATATAATTGAATTATATCAAAGTATTTCTATACGAAAAGTTGTACACAGAAAAAAAAAATAAACATAATTGTAAAAACACTAGCTTCATCACTTCGTTCAGAATCTAAAATTAAATAGTATTCTTATAAATAATATATTTAAAAAAAAAAATGGCCTTTTAATTTGATGGTTTTATAATCACTTTAGAAAAACATCCATTTGGAGCAACAAATGCAGGGTTCATTTTCCATGCTCCCAACTATAGTCACATATTACATTAAAAGAACTACACTGCAATATCTGCTTAAAATTTTGAATTATAACTACTAACTCTCCAATTCATTTACTAACTCTAGAATATAGTTAAATAATTCTCATTAGTTATGATAGTAAATAAATAAATAAAATAGTAAATAGTATAAAACCAAGGTGCATTATTAGTAAAAAAAAATAAAATATGTTCTTAAATTTTAATAATTTATGAAAATAATGAAAACTATCATTGATTAAAAGCATTATCTGAATTCTTACTATAATGCCATGCATGCTTATGTAAAATAGAGCTATAAAATATTTCTTCAATACGCATAACTAAAAATGTGATTCAAATCTTACCTAGAACCAACAACAATATCTGTATTTGGAAGTATAGCAACCGCCCAGATACTCTGTGCTGGTTGTAATATGACTTGTTGTTCTGAACACTGCCAAACATTGAGGTACCTATCTTCTCCACCAGTTACAACTAATGAATTTGCCATATCGGTGCCAAAAAAGACACTTATACTATATAAAACATGATATATATTAAAAAGATTATTTTAGGATAATGTAACATGAATTATAGGAAAAATGTATTTAGGAAAACTATTAAGCTTCTTAAACATATAAATGTTCTTTTTCTCCATACTATTTACTATTTTCTATTCTATTTTACTGGGGTTTACCATCTAAGTCACAACCTCCGTATTATTACGGAGTTTGTGTACACTTCTTTGTGACTGTCAGCGTTTTAATTTATGCTAACCCCTAGGTATTTGAAATTTTCTAACCTTTTAAATATATAATAGTTCACTTCCAACAGTTTTGCTTCACAGTTATGTTTTATGACTATCATGTTTTTTTTTACTACTAATTGTTTTTTCCTCAATTAACATTAATTCAATTTTTTACCTTCTTCTATAAATTTACTTGTACCTAGTTTTCTTTAAATTTTCCTCACTCTTCCACCATCTGTACGGATGGTGGATAGTCTATTAATTGTAGGTAATTTCCTATTTTGATTTTCATTGCTTCATCCAAGATCAACATTTTTAAGTTCAACTTTTGAACAATTTCCTAATATTCTGAACTATAAAACTATTAAAATGTATCCATATCTCATGATTAAAAATAAATACATAGCTAATAAATATAAATCAAAAAGTTATTATATTTGAACAACTAACTAAATATTCAATAACAATATAATTTTAAAATAGGTTTACCTATAAATATAGCTTGGATGACCATAAAATGTCTCCAAACATTCACCAGTTTCTGCATTCCATCGTTTGACTGTAGCATCATTTGAGCATGATAGAAATTCATTACCAAATAATGCTGCTAAATCTCTCACACAATCAGTATGACCTAATATAAAAAAATATATTTAGTATTTAAATTTCGGTTACATTAAAAGAAAAATGTACCAGTTAATTTTTTAATAACAACAGATGAATTTTCAGGATTTCCAGGTATTATATTATGTACAAGTATAGTTTTATCTGCTGAGCAAGTTATAACTTGATTTGTAGGTAGCTGTATCGCAGACCAAACAGCTGCCGTATGTCCTTTAAAAACTGTCAATAAAACTGGCTGATAAGTATGATCAGGATCTACTGTTATTTTCCATAGTCGAGCAATTGAATCCCACGAAGAACTTAAAAATGTATTTGCTAATATACCTGGATTGAGTTTACACACTAAAAGTATAAAATTAGTAATTAGTATATGTTATTTATAATATATATTTTGTTTACAAAAGCATTTTAAATTAATCTTTTCTATAAAAACTGAAGCTCCACTCAGCATTATTTTACTGAAGAAATGAATTATCGTTTCTATAAAATTCAAAATACCTACAAGTGTATGCCAACCGAGGAGTGAAGAATACCCCAAGGTGCAAATTATGTCTTTTTTATTTTATTATATATTACATTACATTTATAACATTAATTTGGAAGTGTGCTGTGAAAGTTTATAAAATGATGAAGTGTGCCATCAAGTAAAAAAGGTTGAGAGTCACTGGTTTATATTATTCATCTTTTTCCTTTTTTCTAGTTTTTCAATATATTAATTTGTCAAACCTATTAAACTTTTTAAAACTTTTTTATAATTATTAATTAATTTGGGTATACCTATAAATATTTATTTATTTATTAAATTTCAACGCCGCAAGGGCAAATTTTACTAGTTATTTATCTAAGGTGGTTTTACACAAGTCAAACTGGTGGATATAAATAGTTTTGGATAAGTTCACCCGGTGTTTGGTCAATTCATTAAGCTGCTCGCTTTGCTAATCAAATTATTCTTTGACTGGTTGTGTAAAACCAACTCAGATAGATAACAAATAAAATAAAGGTAAGTACTTAATAATATTATTATTTAACAATCAGCACGTGAGATGTAAGTTGTTGTAAAATTGTGGGTAGAGGCCAGAGGGTATATCAGACAAGTACCCACAAATTCTTAAATGTATATGCACAAAAATGACTTCATTATAACTAATAAATTGTCAAAATATCTATAAGCTTAATATAATTTAAAGAAAAAAATTTTCAAAGAAAAATTGATAGAATTTATAAACCTGCATTAATAACAATTATTTGTACTAAATTTTCTTACCAGTATTAGTATGTCTAGTTTCAGTAAAAACAGGTTCTGGTGATTCAGGAATAAATCCACACAACAGTTTGTCATTACCGCCAGTCACAATGAGACCACTTGGTAAAGTGTCAGATTTATTTAATATTGTGACAGACACAACATAGTTAGTATGGCCTTTGAAAGTTTGCACTTCTGTATAACCAGCATTTTCACTGAAATTTTATCATTTTGAACATATTTCATTTATTTATTATTTATAATAACATTATACGCTGATCGGCTTTTTACAATGAGGGTTAGTATAATAACTAGTTAGTATTATACTTACTGACAACACTATTAGCAAGTATAATAAATTTGATTTAGTAACATAGTTAAGACCTAAACCTACACATATTTTGTTTGGGTTTGAAGTTTTGATGACTCCTATACTTTCTGAATTCTTTACTCATCAGAGTGCATGGTCTCAAGACCTCTGAACCATATATTTTTAGAACAGCCTTCAAAATAATAGATCAATGGAAAAAATTTAAACAGTGCTTCCATGAACCAAAAAAACCCCAAAAAGCTTTGATTCTCAGTCATCTTAGTTCAGTATAATATACTATAATAGTATAATATAATTATCAAGATTAAGATTATGAATTGTATATTTGCATGACACATTGTGTTGTATAATAAGTGATTTACACGAAATTTATAGGAGTATTTGTTTTGAAAGATGGTAATTGTGGTATCCTTATCAGTAATCATTACATTACAAATTCATTTAGCCTTCGTAGATTCGTATTTTAAAGACTATATGGATCAAATGGATGCACCAATTTATATAAGATCTATCTTACTTTTAATACACGAAATTACATAAACAACCAACTAATTAATATACGTATCTGTATTATAATATGTTAAGGTCGGTATTCTGTGCATACCTGTTCGGTTTCCAGAGTCTGGCCGTTTTGTCCCTAGACGAGGAAACGATGTAACCGTCGCCGCCGGTGGCCAGACCGCGAACGTCCAAAACATGTCCGTACAGCACGGAGCTCAATTTATAAGCCATCTAATATGAGTGCGTAATTTTATAGGTACTTGAGTATAAATATGTTGACATATAACCTATCAATTATCACGGATATGGATGTGTATGAAGCGGCCGGTGTGTACGAAAATTTTGATGATGTTTAGACGGACGGCTGTTTAGATAATTAGAAACTTATCGAGAGAGAAAAACCAACGAGAAACCTGCGAACGTCAGACCCGTTAATAAATCTTAATTCTTAAACAATGGATTGAACAGCGGAGTATAATAATAAACTACTACTACAAAACAAAATAAACTTTAAAGACGATATCAAATATAACAACTGTAAATTCATTTACCGACACGAAGTGAACAACGTTAGTTATCAGCCGCATAGAACCAGGCTTCCAGGGGTTCTCAGAGCAATGGTAAAAACTGCGAGTATATCATAGTCCCTGATAATCATAGACACAATAATACTAAAATACAAAACCATAATTAAACAAAAAAAAAAAAAAATTCTCAAGATCATTTTTAGTCGTTGGTGAAAGTTTCAAGTTTCTAGCTGCATTGTTTTTGATGTTATGTTAAAAAGCAATTTTACATTTTACGAAAATTCCGGTAATTGCATATTTTGTCAGTTTTTTGACAGATTTTCTACGTTTTTGAATAAAGTATAGAGAAATTTGATAAATGACCTTTAAATAGTACCATCTATGTGTGATTTCGGGTCCATAGAGTTACTGATTGAAACTTTTGGACAAGTATTTCTATAAGAAAAAGTGTTTACAGAAAGACAACAAAATAAATTAACATCATTGTAATATCATAATCTTCTTCGCTATCGCTTAGAATTTAATATCTAATAACAATTTTTTTTCTGAATATTATATAATTTTTAATTTACCTAAATTATATTTAAAAAATAAATTGTGTAAACAAGTTATCCAAGAAGTTTTTTATGAGTATATTAGGGTAAAATGTCCTTGTTGTTGATAAACAAAAATTTATTTTAAAGGCGTTATTTTATATGGGCCTAGGGGTGCCAAATCTATTAATCCAACACTGAGTCGTTCTTTGATTTTGTTGTGGTAACATTCCACAAATAATTCTTCCCCGGATCAATGACTCTACGAGTTTCCTGGACTCGCATGATGATGCCAATTGTCTGAGCTTTTTAGCATACTTATCATTACTTTCACAATTTTTATGATCCCTTGTAATGAACATATACTATATTCTTATTAGGACTAAAATACTCGCTGAATTTTCCTTGAACTGCTTCATAATTGGTTGTATCATTTTTTTTTAAATTTGAAACTATTGTTAATTGACAAAAAATTCAAACCAAGAGTGTGTAGCATTAAAGCAATATTTTGCTTTTTATCACTATCTCATTGATTTGATGCAATCAAATACATGGGCAGCATATATTATTTACAACTCAGAATATATTTATGAAACATTTATGGTTTCTTTGAACGTTAGTGACCTCTATGATCAGTATTTAGGATTGTTTTTTAGAAGGCAGAAGCCTAAAATGAAATCTATGTCATATGTAATTTGTAATACTATTTATCAATAAGATTAGCATTTAATTATTAAATTGGTGGGGGAAGGGCTAAAACTACTGTTTGTAGGGCTCAGCTTCTCTAGCTCTCCCTTAAATACACCCCTGCCTATGAATTTATTGTTAAGGATTAAGTTAAGTTTTAACATTGATTACTAGTATAACTCTGGATTAGCAGTACACATCAATAAATCAAAACTGTTGTCTCATAGGAAATATTTACAAGAGATTATTAATCTTGTAAATATTTAATTATATAGGTAAATCATATTATAATACATGAATGTATGTATTTGGTATTTACTTTAAACATATATATTTATGAAAACTTAAGAGTTGTATAATTAACTATGTATAATATATTATATAACAATATTTTGAAAATATACATATTCGATAATTACATGTTTTTAACAATTTCTTTCCAGTCATTAATATCAATCATCTAACATTAATATATTTACAGATGATACATAGTACTTATTAATTCACACACTCAGTATAGTCAATAAAAACATAATATGATGTTGGTACTGTTACTCCTTTAAGTTATCCACTCACAATATCTTAGAAACTAGCTATGATTTAATTAGTGTAGCAAAAATGTTCAGATCAAATTTCTTTCTCTCTCTCTCTCATTTATACTGAACGGTGTGAGTTAAGAGGAAATTAAAATATATCAAGAATAATTATGTAATAATATTTAATTTTTATATTTGTTGGTAGTTTAATAATAATTATTTTAGGAATTATGATTAAAATATAATATTTATTTAAAATATATTACTATTCAAAAATATTTGGATCAGAATTTTATAGCTAGTGTAACCTACAAACTTTTGCTTACACTATTATTATCAGAGATTAAAATTGATTCCAAAATGTAGGATATTTGGCTCTGATAGGGACTAAATCCCACTGAAATCTTGTTCTGAACAATTACAATCACCAGTCATTGGTTACCTTACACAAGTATAATGTATAAATTACCAATAATTAGTTTTTAATGGTTCTATTAGGTTTATATAATTGGTAACTGATTTAAACTGGTTTTAATACCTACAGATTTCACCTCATATATGTACTCAAAATAACTATAGTAAGTACAATATTAGTATACTTTTGTAGGGTTAATACCTGTATAAAAATTAAATCAACAACTTGAGTATTAGAAAAAATCATGTCCATCTAACAAAAAAAAATCAATACATGACAAATATACATTTGCATAATAGTTTATGCAAATACACTGTATCGATGATTTGAGATTAAATACTAAAAGATAATAGATAAAAAAAAAAATTGTTCAACATCGTAGTGGCTACTGGGCATGGTTGAATTATTGATTTTCCAAAATGTTGTTTATTGGTTTTAGTTATATTATTTTTATAAACTTTTGTTAATTAGTAACCAATATTTCCTAACTAAACTGCTAATTTAACCAGTGACTGGTTGATGTCCTTAAAATGTATAGTTTATAATAGTTTTCAGGAAAAAACTGTAAATGGTTTTAAGCCCCAATTTTTAAGAATATCAAATAGATCAAACAACTATGTATTTAATTGGAACATAGACATTATATTATATTTTCATAGAATATGTTTGATGGGAATAAAAGGAAAATATTAGTTTTAAATTTGAATGCTCTGTTAGGTATTTAAAATTATATTTTTGGTCTAATGCTCAATGATTAGAAAATTACAGTTATTTTCAAATAGTAGTTAAATAAATAAATACAACAAACATAAAAGAAAAATATGGAGCTCTCTTGTACAACCTTCAATAACGAAAACTTCACACTTAAATGTGAAAATGTTCAACAGGTGATCATTGATTTATATATAATAGTTAGTATATTTACTATACTACAATTAAAAGTGATTGAACTGTGATTGACCAACTTTTAGTTTTTATGACTATAAGCATAAATAAAATTAGGTGAAACATTACAAATTACAGACAATATTTTAAACATTAGGTCAAGTATTTAGCAACATTTTCAAAAATACTTATAAAAGAAATTTAGCAAATAAATAGGTCAACACTACCGGAAGTATCGTGAGAATTCCCGTAAAGAGCGACATAGCTCTCCATCGTTTTCATAACTAAAACAAAATAAATAATGTTATTATTGTTTACATTGCACAGAACTGTATAAGGACAACTGAATAACTAGATAACATGAAATATATATATTTGTCATTGCTTACTTGTGAAAAGAATTTAGAAACTGCAAACACTGATCATTAGTTGCAGTAACAAGACCGGCCGAATTTTGTTTTGGTAATTTTTCTACAGCTCCACTTAACCATCTTAATGTTTGCTGTAAATATTATGATACATTAAAATAGTAATAATTGTTATCTATACACAAAATTAAATTCTTACATCTTTATCATATGCTATAAGTTCAATTATCACATCTATCACATCAGGTAACATGTATGATTGAAGTGAAAATATACATGCTTGAATTAAATTGTCAATTAATTGCTCACCGATTGAATTAACAATTGAGGTAACATATTGTTTTCGTTCTTCATAATTTGTATCTTCCTGTGTACATAATATTTGATTTAATATGATGGAAAGAATATTTCAAACAATTAACTTAATAATTACTTTTTTCGATCTTCCACATATCAACAAATCTAATAGGAATTTCATAACTGACGCATTGGCTTCTTTATGATCTAATGAAACAGCTGTTATACTACATCTAATAATTACTTCAAGAACTGGAGACTGCAGGAAAGGCATAGGGAGTTTTTGAATAAATCTAAATTACATAAAATTATTAAATATCAATTTTTTTTATACAATTTGTTTTAAGAAGAATGTAAATGGCTACAATCAGCACAAAAAAAAAAAAAAAGCTAAGTTGCACTAATTCTATAAGTGCTTTCTGAAGCTTCTTTTGAATGAATTTAATAAATTTCTTAGTTAAAAAAAATATTCAGAAAAAGCTGATGGGCCAATTTTTGGTTTAGTAAATATTTATTGGTAGTTTCCAATTTTAATTGGAAACTACTTGGTTGATGTTTATGAAATATATAGAATTTGGAATTTGGGTTGTTCAATTGAACAGAAAATAATTATAAACTAGTCCATAAGGTACCTCGTTTGGAATCTAACCTTGTATGAAATATTATTTAGTAAACACTGACTGGCTGAGGTTAGCAATAGGATGGATGGGTAAAGTAAGAATTACATATATCAATATATTAATAAACTTCTAGTAATGAACTTGGTATACCAAGGCCAAGTGGGAAAAAGGAAGGATAGTCAAAAAATTTATGAAATTATTATTTTTTTTCTTATTTAGTGACCACCTCATAAATAAATAAACCAGCAGTAAAATCTAATTCCATTGGGAATTAGCCATTCACACAATGAACTTGTTTAAACCCTCTTTAAAAAAAAACAAGGTACTCTCTTCCAGATATTGATTTATTTTTTACCTGCATGCCAGTCGAAAAAAATCGTCAACAGTATCTGGATAGTTTCTGAGTCCATCTTTTTCACTAAATAATCGAAAGGCAGGTTCAATAAATGCGTCAATCATTTCTAATAGAATTGAATGACACTGAGTCATTACAAGGGGGTTATCAAACTTTGAACCGTACTCATCAACCAAAATTGAACCAATATAAAGGTAACAACTGTGATGATGTTCTTTGTATAAATATGCCATCTACAAAAAAAAATATATTTATAACAATACATTTGAAAACATTATAAGATGTATAATTTACTTGTTGAGCAACTGGAGCTAAAAGTGCAGTTGTTGACCGGCTTACTAATCGAACCATAAATCGAAGGCATCGACAAAAATGTTCAGTGATACGTGAATCTGTTTTATACCTGGTACATATTTTGGACATGGACGGCCACATCTAACCAACATTTAATTATATGGAATATAAATAAAAAATAAAATGCACAAACTACAGACAGTGCTTAAATTGGTAAAAAGTAGAAAGAGGTAGCAGGTAAGTATGCAAAAGATTGTATTATTCTAAAAAAAATGTTACCATATTTTAAATTTTTGGGGAAATGGGGGATTTATAATCTATACACACATAAGTGATTTAAATCTTACAGTCCTTGCCAGAAAAATTGACACACGATAACGAAAAACCAGGGGCTCTCAGTACTAGAATATTACTATTCAAAATATATAAATAAACCAACAAATGTTTCAAAACATTTTTAAACTGATTTTATTCAGATTCTGGAAAAGTATTTCTATACGAAAGTGTTTACAGAAGAACAATAATATACATCATTGTAAAAACATAAGCTTCTGAGTTTTACTCAGAATATAAAAAAAAATCATTGTAGAAACACTAGCTTCTTTATTCTGCTCATAATCTAAAATATTTAATAGTAGAGGCATTCAGTTCCTATGTGAACTTCACCAATTTAAGCATTGTTTACAGTTGAAATGAAAATTAAAACTAATAAACTAATACATACTTCAACAACAGCCATTACACATGGATCTTTTTCAGAATGTGTCTTAGTTACTAAATGTCTCAAAATTGCAGACAAACGATCTAACCAATAAATTGGGTCTAAAGGAGTATTAGTTTCAGGAACAGTTTTTTCTGAAGTAGACTAAACACAGAAAGATATGAAGCAATAAGTTATATTAATTTATAGAGTATTAATAAATAAAAGTAGAAATTTACTTCAACTAATGCCAGTAATGGATTTAACTGTCTCCAACAAATTTCTTTTATTGCTTTGTATACATGTTCTTCGGGCACTTCAGCAACAATCACAGCAACACCTTTAACAAGTATAAAATTAATTCAACACCAATTCGTTCACAGCAACGGTGTGAATTGGGAAATTTTTATTAAAATATTTTATATGCATTTTTCGTATTTATACCAAATAAATATTTGGCTATAAAAAAGAAAAAAATCAATTGTTTAAACCAAGAAGTTTATGTAAATTTTACTTCATCATTTATCTGACCAAAATTCAAGGTAGAATTAGCTAATATAATTTGCTAATAACCATGAAAATATACCTTTTAATAACCCAATTGCAACATCATTGGGCAAATTTAGCATGTCAACAACTTTTAAAATCTCAATAAGTCCACTGAGATGTTTGACCATATGAATTCGACAAGTAGTACAAATACTATGTAAAGATTTTGCAGTGACTGCAGCAAGATTTGGTTGACGCAAACAATACTGTAAATAATTTAGTATAGGTTCTGAAAAAAAAAATAAATACATTATAAGCAATAAGATGTATTAATTTGAATTTCAACAATATTTAATAAATTATATAAATAATAAAAAAATTATTTTATCATAGAAAAAAGGAATACATATCAAATAATTTTGTACAGTAAAGTAACATAAATAAAAATTATTTGTTTGAAATTTTTTTCAAAAATAAGAATAAAATTTACCTAAAGTTTCTGAATGTTGATCATTTGATATCCATTCACATAACTCTCCTAATAGCATTACTGAAGTGTACCTCATATTTATGTGAACGGTTTCTGGCATATTGAGAATAGCTTCTACAACTTTTGGAACCACTTCATTTTCATGACTTTATAAAATAATTATTAATTATCAAGAGTTTTAACTGAAATAGTGAGTTAAAATATATAATAATTAGTTATTTACGGTAATATGTTCCTAGCAATAGCTTGCATAATAAATAGTGCAGCTTCCATTTGATCCCACGTAGCATTGGATAAAGAAGCTGATTGCAAAAGCATATACATTTGTTGAAAAACAGCTGATGAACTAACTATAAACACTACATCTTTAATTAAATCTGAACACTTCATTCTAAAATCTGCAAAATCTTCAACACCCTCGTCCAATAAGCCTTCCTTAAATGTCAAAATTTATATTAAGTCATTGGTGACAAATTTTAACTCAGTTAAAACTTACATGATCTGTATCAATCATACAGTGTTTATATAATGCACCAATTAATTGTTCAAAATAAGGTTTAAAAATAGCAGTTAACGTTTCATCATTTATTTTATATAATTCTTCAGATAATCGAAACCAGAGATTGAATGTTATTAATAAAACCTGAAAAAATAAAACAAAAACAATTTTGGCAAATGAAGAACTCACCCTAAAAGTCAAAATTAATTTAAATTACATAACAAATGAATACCTAATTTTTAATAATTTAAAATATTAAATTTACAAAGTAGAAACTGTATAAGAATTCAAAATAATAAAATATTGGAGTTAAACTGGATTTACTGTTTGTTAATGTACATTATGTCTGTACTATTAGTCTATAATAATTACAAATATTTGCTTTAGAAAAGACAATTATTGGTTAATTGCACATAATTTAGTAACTATATAATTAAATTTAAAAGTTTCAATATTTACTTCATAATCATGATGGTTTGCACATAGAATAATTAAGTCTAATGCTTTAACTGAAAAATGTGGAAGACCATTAGCTCCTAAATTTTTGTTTATCATTGTCATTACTAAAGATTCAGCCAACTCTGTGAATATTCTACAGTAATTTACAGTTCTGAAATTAAATTACACACTGTAATGCATACATTCATATATTTGTTAGATTGATTGACTTGATAGATAGAAAAAAAGTCCCCAATATTACTGAAAAAAATTGTGTTACTTTATCATGGTTGTTCTTGTAACCGGATTTACAATTCACTATACAATACTTTACCATCTTTATAAAATAAAAAACCACTAATATTTTAAATAAACTATATAGTTTAAATTTTATAAAGAATGAAAATCAATAAGCAATGATTATAATGATGATATTATGATGATATATGTTGTCCTCACCTAGTATACTTATTACAACAATACACCTTGTCACTTTATGTAATATGTTGTGAATTGTGATCAGGTTATCTATGTTATAATTATCTTTAATTATTATAATATATTATATACTTGATCACATTTCATTCTAATATTACGTCCTATATTTATTACATTACATTGCCTATATAAATGAAAACTATTTGTGATTGTCACATCATATATTACATAAAAATGAAAATTTTTTTTAAAAACTATCAAAAAAATGATTATATACTACATTATACTTGAACACATTTTAATTTAATATTATTCCCTATTTAAAAAAAAAAAAAGAAATTGGAAATACTTAATTTTTTCTCATTAAATAGTTGTGGGATTTAGTTAAAAACATAAATTTCTTAAAATCTTTATGTACCTAACTAATAAAAAAACTTCTTGCAATCCAGTTTGAAAAACGCTGGTCTATATCAACTAAAATAAAAATTTGGGGACTTTTTTCTAGCAAATGTATTTTTAAGTATTTTTTTCTGGTATTCGACTGACTTACCTATCAGCATCTTCATTGGTAACTGACATAATGTAAGCCGGTTCTAATCTACTCACTGAATTCAAGATTTCAAGCTGTATTTCATCTTGATTATTATTATCTTCTAGAATCTGTAAAAATGCAATTACTGCATCTGCAGCTGCTTCTTGTACCATATTCGATCCCTGTAATAACAATTAACACTGTTAAATATACAATTAAGAGAATGAGCATTTAACAAATAATTACATCAAAACTACACAACACATTAAATGCATTTGAAAGCACATTGCTATGCCACACTTGTGATAATGACACAGTTCTAATATTTAACCATGAAGCAAAACACTTGTACGATCGAATTTTTATTCGGTCATTGTTTGGTTCGGATGCCAAGCACATTTCTAAGAGTTGATTAACAGTCGGCAAGTTTTCACTGAACTCTGTATAAATTTCCGACCGACGATTAGCACCCAAACGCAATGTTCGAGAGTTTACTTCTTCAGGCAATACAGTTAATAACTCTAGAATGAAGCATGTCTTTAATGTCTGGTATCGTGAAGCTATGTCTACAGCCGCATTTTTCCATGAACCCATTTGGAGAGCTAAATGTGCTAATGCAATGCATAACTTAAACATAAAAGAAAAGTCAATAAGTATAATATGAAAAATAGGAAGGTACCTACTTAATAACAATAAAAATGTATTTAATTATATTATATTATATTATACTTGTGTGGCAATAACACCATCAGTGGTATCGTCTAATTTGGACAAGTGATTCAGTAGAGCATCTCGTAACGACGCATGTGAATCTTGGGGTAATTCGTGAAAGGAGTTTTGTAATTTGGAACGCATAGTTTGCGCAGCTAGATAACACGAGTTCAGATCAATTTTCCTGGCCAACAATTCATCAGCTATTTTCCAAGCATAAACCTGTTGTAAATGAACTTGAAATTTACTGTTCTTTTCTAATAAACCGCATAGTGGACACGTTACGTACCGATTTTTGCATTTCGTTTAGCCAATTTGAAGCTCGCTGTTTTTCGACAGCATTTGTGTTTTGGTTGTAGAGTGCAAAGATAGCCTCGTACACGGTTTCTATTGAAGGAGAGTCTTCCATTTCAGTAAATTAAATAAACCTAACAGTTTTTTATTAAATACATAATAAATTAAAAAACAAGAATTGTTTAACAAGTAAAAATTAATAAAAAATTGTTAACTAGTAGAAAATATAATTTGTTTGATGTTTATATTGAAAAGTGATAAACCGAAATGATTGATAGCGGGGTTCACCTGGAAGAGACGAATGAAACTGCTAGTCGAGAATTCCCGCCGTTTTTTTCGTTTTTTAAACGTCTAGATAATGTATTTTTGGTTAAAAAAAGTATTTTCCACTATTTACATCTCACACGATCTGTTAACATGATGTTGATTGACATGTTTAAACCTTTACGACTTGGAGACTTGCAGGACGACTGAAAAGATGTTGTTCATTGCTCAGACGTTGGCACACGTCTTTCCACCAGAAATATGTGTTGCATTAAAATACCTAGTAGTTAGTTAGTACCTAACATTGTATTATAACAGTGTTAAGGGAAAATAACTTAAACGATTAGCATTGTCCTGAATTACACGCAAACGTATTGATTTCGGAAAAATCGAAAAAAGTACAAAACTATAGACTGATGGTCGTCCTAATCATTATTTACTATACTGGTTGGTCCATATTTTACATGCATTGTAATATATCAATATATGACACCGTCCTGATGCACAGGTACGGTGTTGTATTATTAGTTGTGTGATATCATTTGTATAACTACAAGACATTGGCAAGTGTATCAGGGACGTCCCTAGACTGTTTTCAAGGAGGGGACGAACCTATTTTAACTTAATAATTATAATAGGCGTACATAGGCGCAAATAGACGAGGCGGTGAGTGGGGGGGGGGGGGGGGGGGGGGGGGGGGGGGGGGGGGGGGGGGGGGGGGGGGGGGGGGGGGGGGGGGGGGGGGGGGGGGG
>JAIPRM010004552.1:0-22669 GCA_025469315.1 Stegophylla sp. TES_Ste_2020 | reverse complement strand
CTTTTGGACAAGTATTTCTATACGAAAAAGAGTTAACAGAAAAAAAAAATAAACATCATTGTAAAAACACTAGCTTCTTCACTTTGTTCAGAATCTAAATGTGGAAAGAAATTTTTGAAAAATTATCTTCTAACACTTTTTTCTCGTCAATTTTTTTTTTTTTTTTTATTTATATCAGTTAATTGTGAAGTATAAAATGTGCCGAGTAAAAAATAAATTTTTTAGCCATCTTTTAAGTTTTTAAGTAAAATTGTCTTGAAAAAACTGAACCTCCACTAAAAATCGTTGAAGAAAAGATTTATCGATTATATAAAATTCAATACACCCACAAGAGTATCCCACTCAAAGAATGAAGAATACACAAGGTGAGTAGTACGTTCTTTTTTATTTTTTAATGTCAATAATAAAGATATGAGTTAAGTACAACGCGGAATGTTAGTTCACTTATGCTAAATTTGCAGACATAATAATAATGTCTAAAAAAAACACTTAGGAAATGTATACATGCTTTTTGCTGAAATGTAATAATAAACATTTTACTGTAAATTATATAGTCTTTTAAACAACATTTTTCTAATATTAAATTTTGTTATTTAATAAAATATTTGTATGATATTGATTTTTCAAACTATAAATCAAGAGTCAAATAGAAATATAACGTTATATTTTTATTTATCTAGATAAATTATTGTTGTCATTTTGCGCGGTATCTAGATAAATTATTGTTCAGTTATCTTTATTCAGATAACTTTTTAGTTATATTTGGTTAACACTGACAATCAACCATAAAAAACATTAATCAAGAACTCAGATAGTGTATTAAGTTCAATGGACGATGAGAATAACTGATACAATAAAATGCTCGAAGAAAACGTATCGATTGTTACACACCGATCATTGTTTCCTTTCCGCTTTTAGCGTTTATTTTGTACTTATAAATAATAATTTCGTAAGACTTTGTAAAGTTAGTTTCATATTTTGAAATGGATTTCAAAACCTCATGTATTATTAATATCACGCGTTTAAATATTTCATAAACGCGAGAACAAGATCAAAAAAAATATACCAAAAAAGAAACATCGATTTTTGTTAAAAGCTGAACATAATCGTTTAATAACACATGGACAATATACATGTGTAGGTGTTATTAGTATTATAGTATACATTACACACCGTGTTTAATATTCTGAGATTAGATTAACGTCTGTACTTAAAATAAAATGACATCTCTTTCAGATAATTAATAATAATTATCCAATAATTAAAATAATTAAAATACAGCGAATATACCTCGAATTTGGTTGGCAAAATTTCTTATTCTCAGTGTTATTGAAAATATGCAATAGAATTAAATCATTCATTGATGAATTAAATTGTACCGAATTTTCATTCTATATAATCGAGGAAATATTTGTTTAAGCTTAATTTTGATTTCGAGTTAATTCAATGGTTTATTTGTTTATATAAAGTCATACATTTTAATTGACGCCAATTTTATAGTAATAGTAATTAGAATAAAACGATTTATAATTAAAACCGTTTTTGTATTTTGATAATAATATTGTTTTCGTCTAAACTACATTAATTCAGACCATTGTGCGTCTGCGCAGTGTAACTCTAATTCGTACGTTGTAACTACTGACCTCAGAGAGTTAACTGAAGAATGATAGCAATAATTTTACAGGGGATTTAATCGATTCCGCGTGACGATTTTTTTTTTTATTTTCCAAGGAATAGCGTGTGTCAAGTCTATTGATTGGTATCTGTATTTGATATTTGTGCACTCTAGTTTCAATCTAGCAGTTAGCACAGGTTATGGATTTGACTCAAGTTTTCAAATATTCAGAACAAATTTCACTTTAATACTAACTGGGCATTATTTTTAATCATGTGACTATCTACTCGAAAACATTGTTTATTGACATACAAAATCAAAAATCAAAAATTAAAATTCAATTCAATTTTATTATAATACATAATTTTTCGAATTCATGCGTTTCTCGCTCTGCTCATAATTTCAAATTATTCATCACTATAAGCACACGTGTCGCGTATAATAATAATAATAAAAAAAAAAAACAAAGCCTTCGAGTTTTATAGTCGCAGCAGCGTACATTAATTAACGAAAATGCGGCGTTTTGTGCAGGGGAAAACGATCGGTGTAAATATTTTAAACCTGTTCGGTCTAAACCGTTGACAAACACGGGCGGTGGATTTTATTTATTCAAACGTTCGCATAGAAATACAATATAATAGGACGAATATTATCGGACGTGGTTCACGCGGTATACGCCTACGGGGTCATGCATAAGTCAATAGGTAAACGGTCGCGTAAATTGTACGCGAAAACAATATCCAGTTCTGTGTACCAAAGCGATATTATTATTGTAATAATAATTGTTATTATTACATCGGATAGACGTAAAATGCCGCCGTGTTTAGATTATAAGTTACAAAATACCGCGTAAACAGGCGTGTTTGCTTCGTTTTAAATCATTTTCGAAATCTGTAGCCTCGTGACACGGTGGAAATAATAAAAATATAACGACAATATTTATTTTATTATTTTTTTCTGTATAAGAGAATTAAGAGTGTCCAAACGATACATGCGCGTTGCTTACAGGGTTGGAAAAAATCCTTTGGGTTTAATGTTGTGTACCTTCCGTATTTTTCTGTACTATTTTTCACCTTATCAGTATAATGTAATAACGAGCTTTTGATCTACAACCGTGCTTTAAATTTAGCTTAATATTTTAATGTGTTCATGATTTTGAATTCTTGTTATAGTTGAGTTTTTAACTAATTTTTAAACATTTTTATTGATTTTTTTTTTTGTAAATTCTAAACACTTTGAAGAAAAATAATGTAGGCATATCTAAAACACACCTTATACATAAAAAAAAATAATTCTATTCTTGATAATGCCGAGTTTTTTCAATAAGTTTTTAGAAATTTGAGTGGGTTTAAACCAGAAAAGCAGCCTGAGCTTTTAGGGGCTGAGCTTTTTCGTTCCAACCCTGGTTGCTCATCTATGTTATACTTAATCTATGGTTATATTCTGCGGGTATTAATATTTAAATTTTCACCCTCTGGTCTTAGAAAAATGTCCGGGGGAGGGACTGGTCAGTGAATACTATTGACAAAGGTTTTAATTTTAAATACGACAAACTTCAACGGGGAGAAGAGCGACCTCGGAAAAAAGTTCAACGGACACGGGGGAAAAATGCATTAATTCGATAGGGTCGATGATGATGATAATAATGCGATAACGGTGTTTTGTGTACGTAGCACGACGTCGAAATTCGCATCGTTGCGCGCACGGAACGAACATTAAAAGGCAGTGAAGCTGGAGAACTTTATCCGTGAAATTTATGTACAGACGGAGTTATACCGAAACACGTACAATAATATTGTATTGTCTGTATCGAAAAAATAATATCGGTTTTTGATAAAGTAAAAACTTTTCTTCTCGGCTCGAGTTATTCGAAGATGATAATATAATATTAAAACGCGCTGCTGTTGTACGTAGATTGGCTGCTGTTCAGACGAAATTATTATTATCTAGAGAACGTCGGACAGTGTTCGAGTTTTTGACTTTCACTTGCGTTTTTTTTTTTAGTTAATAAAAACAAAAAAAAAAAAAAACGATTTTCCTTTAACACGCGCCATATACGACTACGCGATCAGTCAGATTATATATTGTTATAATTGGGATTTCGATGCACTTTCCATTGTTTTCCGAAGCTTTCTGTGCAATGACTGTTCCGTCATAAATACGTTTTAGGTGTTTTTTTGCATTTTTCGATAATATTTGATTTATGAAGGTCATTTTTTCTCATTTTTTAGGGCATTTTATAGGTTTTTAGGTCATTTTTGGCCTAAAATTCAAATTCGAAATTAATTTATAATATGCGATTTATTTTATACACTAAAAATAGATGAAACAATATCTTATCCACAATAATTCTTATACATTATATTTATATAAATTCTTATCTTACCTTCCAGCACAGCGATATGCTAGAAGCGTAGAACATTAAAATCAATACAGACAATACCTCACACCAGTCATATATTTTTTATAAATGTTAAGCTATTATAAAAACATTTTTTTAGCGCATTTTTTGAGTTTTTAAGTCATTTTTGCATTTTTTTTTTTTTTTTTTCAGAATATTTTTAGCGATTTTTAAGGGCATCGAAATCCCAGCCCTAGTTATAATAATGGTCCGCCGAATGTCACGTTGCAAAAATTATTTTCTACCACACGAAGATAACTTTTTTATTGTGTTTTTACGAACGTGACTCTATCAAGGCGGCGGCGGCGTGCTGTGTTTACGTTACGAGATAAATCGATACGGTTATCGCGATAACCGTGAATTATAAACCTAAGATAATAATATATCATGCAGACAACAATAATTATTGTTCGAATAATTTATTCGAAGAGCGTGACCGTCGAAATTCGACAAGAAAACAGGAGAAAATTTACCGTCGTTACGATACCGTATTTTATATAATATATCGGTATTATAATGCAAATTTAGTGACTGAAATATTATTCTGATATTCGAATGTCGGAATATTATCCAGCATTCCAGTATTCGTCAACCGAATCGAGTATTATGTTAATTTTATATTATCATTATTAGCAAACGATGCCATTACAGCATCTGAAAAACGTATTGACCAAATTTAATTAGTTTTTGGGTGTGACAAATCTTATTTTTTTTTTTTTTATTAATTTTAAACATTTTTATAGCCAATTTATAAATTTTATTGAATTTTTTCCTGAGACGTTACGACATTTTATTTTCATTAATTTTATGATTGGAACTAAAAAAAAAAAAAAAAAAAAAAAAAATACTATTATGTATGAGATTAATGGAAATAAAACGCAACGTAACAAATTTTTCGAAAATAAAAAAGAATTTTTTTTACCAGACCATTAAATTCAATCATATAATATTGTAGGCCTCGCTCATGTGTTTCGTATATACTTTTATAACGTACGAACAGAATTTGATTATCTTCGTCAACTTCGGAGGGATATCGCAACGGGTTATAAGTCCTCGCGGGACAGTGTATAATACAATATAATATTATAATGCGAACCGTTAGTGCCTGCCCAGGACTGAATCTCGTATTCGGATAATAGCTGTGTTGGGTCTTTCGATCGTGGAATCCCAGTAACAATGACATGACGTGTCCTAATCGTACGCGCGATCGTACGTGTCGACGGAAATCTCGGTTGTTTTCCCGCGAAAACGTCGCCACGTCACGGGGTCGTGCGCAGACATTGTGTCGCCGCCAACCACTGTTTATATCAAAATGATATTATTATAATCACGCGCTGGATTTAAATATACACTGTAAATCATCGAAATACGCCCTAAAACACAGTTAAAATGCCTATAAAAAATTAATTTTACCGTGTAAAAACATCTTTGAAAAAATGTCCTAATTTTTTATTCTTTATTTATTGTTTTATTAGGAAATTTTCCGATGTATATTTTTTGACAAAATTAAAAAAAAGAATACTAAAAATTGAATAGTGATTAGCGACGATGAATTAGCTATATTTATAAAATTAAGTCGTATTATGTACAAATATTATATAATATTCAGTCACGTACACAATTTTTTTTTTTTTTTTTGGGGGGGGGTGAAATAAAATATTAGAATACGTACATAAAATATTGCAATAACTGAACAACACTGCAATTAAGAAATCTTACCTGCAGTTTCAGTGACTTAGTGCAGTATCCAACTATTATAATATAGGTACTTAAAACTAATTAGGTAATCTATAATGAACTTTCGAAAAAAAATAAATACCGAAATGGGTTTGAACTCCTAATCCCCCCCTCCACTGTATACGTGCCTGTGTATATTGTTTAATTACGCATTAAAACGAATAAAATGACTGAAAAATGCTTAAGTAGATTCGAAAAATGAAAAAAAAAATGATGCGAAATAAAAGTTTCGTTTTTGAAGTCTCTACTGAACACAAAAAACAAATTATGTTCTTGTTGGTGAGCGTTGTCTGAGATCACTGAAAAACAGAAAAAAAAAATGAAAATTCGTTTTGCATTGAAATCCGGGGCCTTAATTATGACATACGTACAGTTCATACTTTATATACACGTGCGAGGTGTGACCGTAAATGTAGAGATTCGTAAATGCGGACGTTTCGTCTCGTCTCGTGTAACGTTTCATCCAATCATATTTTATAGCTAATTAAAGTTTACTTTGTGTGGCGGCGGCAGAGTAACTCTCGCGAGAGCGCACTTGACAAGGTACGTGAACCGTCGCGCGCCTTCCCCCCCATCTAACCGCCCCTCCGTCATTCGTGTGACATTAGTTTGCAATTAAAGACACGGTCGGCGTATGAGGTTGGGTGGGTGGGGGGGGGCGCATGTTCGTGCACACAGGTGAAACCGTCGAGAATTTTACGATTCCGCACGCCCGCCCCTCGTGCCGCCCTCGTGGGTTCACCACCCCGCGGCGACGAACTCGACAAGATTGAATTTAATTATGAATAATAAGCTCGCCGAAAGTTCTCGCGTGACGATGACGACGAAACGACGCCAAAAGAGAATTGCGTGCGTGTGTGTGTGTGTGTGTGTGTGTGTTTGTGTGTCGTTTTTTCGTTTATTATGCACCACGTGGTGTAAATATTTTATTAACGTTTTTGCCGCCGCGCCGAGTCACCGCCACCTTGACACACGAGCCACGTGGACGCGAACAGAGCTCGAATTCCATATTTTGACCCCAGGACCCAAAACGTTTTCGGACAGTAAATTTGAACGGCCATTGTTTTTTTTTTTTTTGAGGGGGGAGATTCCGACAGAGGGCCTAGTGCTTTTACAACTATGTTTTTATCCGTTCGCAGTAACTCCGCAAGAATCACGGCCATTTTATAAAATGCAAAACATTTTATAAACATACAAGGGGGTTTTTTACACCCTAACTTCGGATATAAGTTTTTCAACGCTGTATTTCCGCACTTATTTTTTTAATTTTTTTATTATTTCAATACATAAAACATGTCATAAAGTATAGTAATATTATGCAATTGCCGATTATCAAACCGAAATGTCCTCACGTTGCACAACAAGCCGAGGGATATTATTGATTTATGGAGCGAAGCGAGTCGACCAGATACCCGGTGAACTAAATCGGTGGAATCGATATACGCTCCGGAATTTTCGATATTTCAAAAAATTTTACGGCAAGTGGACTTTCGGTGTTGTAAAATAGTTTTACTCATTCGGAGCGTCCGTTTTTATATTTCATTTTTCGCATAGAAATACGCCGTGTGTCCGAAAATCTCCGTTTAATTTTAGATCATATCACTTATAGTTAAATTTTAAAATCTACTTGACGTTTAAATTATTATAAAATATATTTTTTGCTAACACATTTAATATCTATAAATGGGTAAAATGTTTGTACATCACATAAAACACAATAATAAGACAGTTACGTATATTAACTATGAATTGTTGCTTATTGTTACACGGTCCACTTTCGTGACATTTTGTTTTAAACAATATTTTATTCCACTTGCAATTACGCAAATTGGTTTGACATTTTTTCTGACAACAACAACAAACGAATTCCTGAGTGGAAACTTCTGCCACAAACGTTGTTGCAGCGTTTTGAAGTGGTATTTCTTTAGTTCTGCATACTACGTCAATCCGTAAAAAAAATCTCTATTTGCAAATAAAAAAAAAATCTCCTACCGGCTACCACTTTTTTTTTTTTTTGTTATAACATTTTAACGATTTTTGAGTAAATGTGTAGTTTTTAGGTAAATATTCTGTTTTAATATTTTAAAAGTGAAATAGATAGTGTTTACGGTGATAAGTGAAAATTAATTTTCACTAAAATTATTGTCGGTTTGAACGAGGTGAAAATAAAGTCATTTTCAGTTTTATTTCAACACAATTTAATGCATTATTATCGGGAATATGTAAAATATTATTTCACAAGACTTCGTCACAATGTCTGATAAAAGAGATTACGGTGATTAAAATTAAATTGGTCATGAAAAAAAAAAATATATATAATGATAATATAAAAATACCGGATATACTTTGCACCATAGTTATTCTTCGCTTCCCGTGTAGAATGCTTTTTTTGGGTATATTGGGTTTTCAAGGAAAGATAAATCATTTCATCAATGAAATTATTCTGAACTTTTGTCAAATTTTGAATAGTTTTTTTCGAAATTTTGAGAAAACTATTAATAATTTCGAAAAAATTCCTCAAAAATGTTTCTTCTCAAGGCGAATTCTGATTGAAAAATTTACCAGTCAAAGCTTTTGGACTAGTATTTCCATATGAAAAATTTTGGGGGGATAAACATCATCGTAAAAACACTAGCTTCTTCGCTCCAATCTTAATAAATACTTCCTCTGGTATTGCATAATATAACACGAGAACTTTTGAAATCGAGTTAGTTATAATCAAGCCATTTAACGCGTTACTTTATTTGAATTTTTAATTTAACTCTTTTCGTATCACTTTACATCGACTTACCAAGCTTTATATAAAACCGCCTTGTCGGCTGAACTGATTTTCGACTATATTATTATAATATTAAACATAATCTAACGTCGTACGGAATATATTATAATATAGGACATGTTTTTTTTTTTTGGGTATATAAAAAAAAATAAATCACGTTTCACCACACATCTGCCAAACAATACTCGCTATATGTGCAGAAAGTTCTCGTTTTAGATTAAAAAAGAAAATCATAAAGTTTTGCATCCACTCGCATCTCTAACCACCACCACCACCCCTCCCACGAACAGCCACTGTACGGTCGAGGCATATACGTCGTTTTAAATTTAAATGAACACATTTGGTTTTGAGAAGTTCTGGCGTTGAAAGATTAGTGGATTTTTTTTTTCTAGTTTATATATATATATAGTGTTGTATGTAGAGTACGCGTATGACCCCACGTCATCTTTCACTCATCTCGGTAGCAGCGCCGCCGCCGAGACTCCTTCTTTTCAGTTATTAATTTTTTATTATCATTTTACCCCTATTTTTTTTTCACCCTCCGAGCTCCCGTACAATAATGATAATAATAACGTAGCTTCTTCTCCGCACATCGTTATTACTTCTACTACATATTATTATTATTATTATTATTATAAATTATACGTCTACGTACGAGAGACGCGGTCGTACCTTCACACAAACCGTCGTCGGCTGCGCTCGACTATAATATAGAAAAAAGGGTTTCTCCGCGAGGTAAATATTCTGATGACGATGATGGCGTTCGAGGAGACGGTGGCTACGACCGGCTCACGTGACTATACACATTGCAGTGTAATACGATTCCTTTGTGCCGGCACTGGCATCTTGAAAGTTTCAATTAATCCTTTGGCCGCTTTTCTCGGTGTGTGAGAAGAAGCGAACGCGAACAGCACACACACACACACACACACACACACACACACACACACACACACGCACACATTTCATATAAAACGCGCTCGATTTCACCGGCCGAAAGAGGGTTTCGGTCGGCTGTGTAACACCTTTCGCCGAGTCCTCGTCAGATACTACGAGTAATATATATATACAGGGTGATTTTTTTTTTTAAGTGTGCTCACCCCCATTTTCGGCCGTAAAAATGCAAAATTTGGGATTTTTTATTCCGGAATGTTCAAGTTACTATAAAACTAATATTTTCAATAACTCATTTTTTTCATGTCACCTTAAGGGTATCCTGTGGAGATACAAACTTTCTTTTTTCAAATGGCTATTATATTCGGGTTATTTTTCTGTGAATTTTGATGTATTGAAATTAAAATTTGAACGAGTATTTTTTGAATTATTCAAATTTAAATATTAAGGAAAATAGTCATTTGGACAAATCTTTAGTTATGTACGTAGTTCGTAATTATTATAAATCTACTCAATTAACCTTTAATCAGAAATAATTAGTCGAAATGTTCATAGATATCATGTCGTGAGTACGAGATTATTAAATTTTACATTTACTAAAATATTAATTAGTCAGGTCGTCTTATCTCATTTGCCTATTAAGAATAAATTAAAAAAGCCGGACATACTTCGCACGGTGGGTGTACTTCGCACGATGGGTGGTATTCTCTTGACGGGCATATTAAATTTTAAAGAAACAATAAATCATTTCTTCAGTAAAACGATTCTGAACGAAAGAAGTTAATAATAGAAGAAAAAAAAAATGTTCGAAAAATGTCCAAAATTTTTTTTCACTTTTTTATATGATTTTCTATCTATGTTTAAATTTTCATAAAATTCGGATCAAAAAATGATGGTTTCCGAGTAGTTTTTGTCAAATTTTGGGTAGTTTTTTCCAAGGAAAAAAAAAAATTGAAGAATTGAGGAATTTAAAAAATGACGTCTCTAAAGTACCACCTAGAGGAAAATTCGGTTTCAAAAAGTTATTGATCGAAACTTTTGGACAAGTATTTCTATACGAAAAGTTGTACACAGTAAAAAAAGAAATAAATAAACATCATTGTAAAAACACTAACTTCTTCACTTCGTTCAGAATCTAAAAAAAATCGTCAAAAAACCACGTGTTCTACACATGAGATGGTACCGTATGACTTTTTATTCACTCCGTATCTATCGCGACTATCCCGAATACATTCCGCTTGTTTCAAAAAAAAGGAAAGTAGGAAGCCACTTGTTGAATGTTTTTCACGTTGTCGGTGGAGGAGGACGTGACTTGCAGTACAATACAAATATTATTATATTGTTACGTCATTTATGTCAATAATTAGTCGGCGAGCAATGAACTCGAGATTATGAAATGAGTAAACACGAATGTTATAATAATAATTGATAATTTCACGATCTACAATCAGTGATAGAGGGCACACGTCTGTGTCAATTTGATCGTCGAGTTCAACGGTTTTGTCTAACCATAGATAGACCTTATCAAAATAATTTATACATCGGCTGTAATCATAGATATATATATATAATGTACATTATATATATCTATGGCTGTAATGTAAGTCGCGGTGGCGGATGCAATATAGTCGATAGCATAGGCGCTCGCGGAAATTTTATCAGGGAGAGAGTGGGGGGGGGTACCCAGGATTTCTCAGTGGAAGGAGCCAAAAAAAAGATTTCAAAATAATAAAATATTAATTGTCTGTTTTCAATAATATTCTCTTAGTTACATTAAAAAAAGGTACATCTATTCACTCGTCATCAATAAATATGCAAAAATATGTAGTAGGTATTATTTTTATAGGTACATTGACAAATTTTAGATATTTGGAATTCTATAAAAAGGTATTGAGTGTAATTAAAATTATTGATTAAATTAATAATATTACATATCGAGTGTAATACAAATAAAAATTGCACAAAATTTTGATTGAAAAAAATTATTATTTATGTGATCAATAACGTGTTTCATAAAAATTCCATCTTTTAAAACTTATGAAGAATAATTGATTTGAATTACAATTTTCAAGACTGTTTTCCAGTACCTACCGTAAATTGTTTATTTTATAAGTATGTTGTTATTAAATTTAAGCTCATTATATCAACAGAAAAAAGAAATATATTAGTTAAACGCGGGTAACACAATTTTTCCAACATTATCTATACTTATGCTAAAAGTGGTCAATTTATTTTTGAAAATGTATTCGAAATTTGTTATTTTACCAGATTTTCGAAGCAAATGTTTAGTTTCTAGCGCTATTTATTTATTTTTTTTTTTTGGAATCGAAACTAAATAATTATAATAAATTATTAATTAATGAAAATCTAATGTACTGCATATATTTTCATTTTGTACTCAAATTTTATGTGTATTTTTTATACTTTGAAAAACGATTGAGAATTTTTTTTTTAATTTCTTTCTAAAAATATCACCTAAATGAAATTTTGCATCTAAAAAGTTGTTGGAAAAGTTATTTTACTTAAAAAAAAAGTGGTTTGATAAATAAAAACAAAGTATTCCGCACTTCACTGAGGATATATTTTTTGTAGCCAGATAATTTAACATTATAATACATACTTTGTTTGCTCCGGTCTAATATTTGCATTTGTTTGGGTGATCGTTGTTCACTATATAGATCTAATTAGTCAAACCTATTTAAAAAGTTCGATAAAAATATAAGCAATTGACTAAAATTTAAAACCAATTTTATTATTTAAAAAAATATGACCGATGAGGGGCCTTGTTCCCCTTGGCCCCTCTTCTAATTATGCCACTGCAGGGAGGGGCATGATCATTAAAAAACTAAAAAGTACTGTATTATAAAATACATCAGAATTTTATATTATTTATCACTGGGGCTGTAAATCTGTAGGAAATTCCGTTTTTTTTTTTAGTTGATTATAACCCGTAGTTCTTCGATTTTGAAACTTTTATTTCAAATTGTTCAATGATTTCAATTAGTTATGTATAGAGTCCGGATTTATATTCTTATAAAACATTCGAAAAATGATGTTTATACTTAGAAAATTTTTTTGAAATATTCCCGAAATGAATCTCTAATATTTCCAAAATATTCTCATTATTCCTAAAGTATATACAATATTTCCAAAAAATATGTTTTTGTAAAAAGTAAAAACTTGTTTGAAAACGAACAACAATTTACCACATCGTAATAATAAAATCTATTATTTGCACCTTCAATATTGGCGTGTTCTGGGTATAACTGTAGATAAATTTATTTAAACAACAATTTATCAAATTAAATTACAAATTTACGGCGACTAAAAATTAAAATTAGTCTAAAAAATTGGGAAATATTTTGAATTCTCTAATATTTCTCTAATACAATCTGAAAATGTTCTTGAATATCTCCGCAAGCTAAAATATTCTGAAATGTTCTCCGAGGTCGAAATATGCATGACTGTGGAAAAAAAACTTTTTGATAGTTTCTAAACGTAATGAAACACAAACACTTCTTGTTCTCATCAAACAGCATAGTACGTTCGCTAAAAATACATTTTTGTATAAAAATCCGTTACTCTAGTTATGTAAATATTTTGCTCTATTAGCTAATTTTACAATATTTTTTTTTTTCATCAAATTCCGTCAAAATACAAATATTTTTACGTACATGATAAATTTATATTTCATAATTTACTAGGTTTAAAATATTTTACCCAAGCTTTACCTATAAGTATACTGTATATTATTATTACAGCGTTTAATTTGTATTATTCGACAATACAATAGAGTCTAACCTAATCTAACTACAGAACCGGAGTCAAATAAATTCAAATCCTATCAAAACGTTTATAATAATCATTTATGTTTATCACGCATTACACACATTACAAATGGATTAGTTTTTTTATCAATGTAAAATAAATATGAACATAAACATTAAAATATGAATTTTTCTTACTAATGACAGGAATTTCTCGGATTGTAAATTCTGAGTGGAGCGAATTTACAACAATGATGTTTATTTTTTAGATTCTGAGCGAAGCGAAGAAGCGTATGATTATGCTTATGAAAAAATTACACGCTGTTGCTGTTGTAATATTTTTAAAAAAAAGTAAAAATTTTTTAACAGAACAAAAGTTATTGGATTTGTCAAATTGCACTGGGACAATTTGTATATTATATATTATATTATGAGTAAAACTGTTGAGATTATTTTAAAAATAAATTATCAGTGATATTTTTGTGTCATAAGTTAGGGTGAAGTTATTCGTTTAATTGTACAGGCACGCGATAAATGTAATGTAGATTTAGAATAATATCACTCGATAATGTCATATTATTATGATTTGTCCAAATACAAAGACCAGCACTCAACACCACACTAAACTAAAGTAATACACGTTCATTAGTCATCTCATGTGTTCTTTAACCAAAAATAATCTTATTTCAATATTCTCTTTTTTTTTCAAAAATAAATCTATTCCTATTATACTTTTACTTTGTTATTATTTTTAGTGTATTTTTTAATATTATGATAATACCTAGGTATGTTATCATAGAAAAAAAAAAGAAACTTTGCTGCCCTCTCTCCTGAAAATCTGTGCCCTCCTCCCGGAAATTAATTTATGGCTATTGCACGGTAGCTTACCATTGATTATAAATAGTATTTATAATCAATGCTAATACTAATATAAGCGGCACTCAATTAAATAATTGTTATAGTCAATTTTTTCCCTTGGAACTCAACTGTTATAGTAAGTTTTTTTTTTTGTTGCTGGGATTCAATTAGTACGATTTTTCATTTTTGGTACTCAATTCGAATGCAGCCAAAAAATTCAGTTTCATACAAATTTAACTTTAAACCAGGGTTGGCACGAAAAAGCCCAGTCTGAAAAAACCCGGGCTGCTTTTTTAGGTTAAACCCACTAATTATTGAAAAAATAAAAAATAAACACACATTGAAAAAACCCGGCTCTATCCATGGGTAGACTCCACTTTTATTTTTTTTCGAAGGATTTAGTCATTTAAAAAAAAATTCATTAAAAATTTTTTAAATTAAAAAAGTTAACAATAATAAGAATTCAAAATTATGAAGACATTAAAGGATTAAACTAAATCAAATGCACGGTTGTAGATCAGAAGTTCATTATTCTATTATTGAAAAGATGAAAAATAGTGCAGTCAAAAAACGAAAAAAAAAAAATTCAGATGTGTTAATTTAGGAAAAACATAAAACCACCCACTTAAACAACTTTACATTGAACCCAACAGGTTTTTGGGTTTTTTGGGGTTTTATTGGAAAAAACCCGAAAAAGCCTTACTGGGTTGGGTTTTTTCAATAAAGCCCGGGTTTTTGCCAACCCTGCTTTAAACCCTTATAAAAAAAATCTGACTTTAGGTGGCATTATTTTAGACAGTTATGTTATAGTCCGCGCCACGAAAAGTGACGCCTAGCCATCGTCACCTCTCGGACCTCACCCAATCTGTAAAAACAATGGTTCTCATTTTATCGCGGAGATAATGCATATTAATAATTAATTATAGTTATTAAGCTTATTTGTGTGGTGTATTATTTTTACATAATAAATAAATAATAATAATTAATTTGCACATAAGCAGGGCATTAAAAATAAAAATTGAGTATTATAAATAAAGAAACATTTTTAGAACATTTGGAAAAAGTTCGGTAAAAACTTTAATAAGCACCACAATAGATGGCCACTCGCCACTTTACGAGGCGTGGATTTTATGGTGTGATTCTATTAACTTTTCCTGAAATTGACCTGCACGAACTAAGGTAATTAAAAATATTATCTCTGTTTATAATGTACATAGATATATCTAATCTAGAGAAGTGAGCTACGTAAATTTTATTGATAATTTTTTTTTTTATCGTTGTTATAATAACTTTTAATGAGGTATTTATTTTAAATTATTTTAACATATTTTTTAGTAGTTTAAAAAATAAAAATAAAAGGTTTTTAATAAAACAAATTAGCTGGTCAATAAAAATTTATTAAATATATGCTCAAGTTAGGTATATTGTTTTGAATATATTTTTATTTAGGCACTTATCCCGGTACTTATATTATGCTTACATGTTTTATAAATTATTTTCTGTTCCAAAAGCAATATTAGTATTAGTGTCTAGTTTGATGACTGAAAAACTACTTCAATAACTATTATACTTTGTTTCACTCTGAATATAAACACGGCTTGGAGAGATCTATTCTTCTCATCCCCTCCCTTAATTACGCCCCTGATCTGAGTGGTGTATCAACTGCAAGCAACAGATACTAACTAACTGGCGAAATAAGTGCCATATAATATGTTGATGAGTATTTCCGTAATAATATCGTTAAAACAACAAAACATAATGACCCAATTTCGTAGAATTAATTTTTTTTAATATTTAACCACTGAACGTATTTGAATATTTTTTTTATCAGAGAATCGAATTTTCGGATGTTAATAATACATTTTACCTGTAAATTTTTCTGAAAAATTGCACACCTCTCTATCTATATTTTTGAAATCTTCCCGACTTCAGCTGTGTACAGGGAATTTATACGATAATGGATTTCCCGCGGTATAGAAGGCACCGCGTTCGCTTATCAATCGGGGAACAAAGTCGTGATCCTCCCCTCGGCCGATCACTACGGCACAACAGCAGTTGTGAGTTGCTGAGGGTCGGTAACACAAAATTTAAGAAAATATGTTATCTATGTCGGTTGAGTTTCGTCGGCAACGGCGCGACGCGGCGTCCGCCGTTATCAGTAAGTTATCATTCGTTAATTTCACCGGTTATCGAACGGGACGATGTTTGAAATAAATATTATATTATTATTTTAAACAGAAAAAATTCAAATAAATTAATACGATCGTTTTCTCAATAGAGTGCATTAATTTCAAACTGAACGCGATAGTCGTGTGTTTATCAACAATTGATTTCTTGGGACGCCGTGGCGCTCGCGTTACGACCGCTAAAAGGCTGCGAAGTCGTGTCGGTCCCGACGACGGGGATAGAAGAGCCGAGGTGCGCGTTTTTTAAGTGCACCGGAGATAACCGTAATCTGCTACAGCCATGAACTGCCGCCGCGTTCCCCGTAGGCTTCGCCGTTAGCTGCTGCTGCTGCTGCTCGCTCAGAGGACCTTTCACCGCTCGTCCACCGACTCAATATAAAAAATTAATAACCGGTTCTCCGCTCGGACGGTGATTCATTCGTGTTTCAATCCGTCAGTCAGACGATTCCCGTGTGCTCCTCCTCGCGGACAACACTGCTGCACTCGTACTCAGGTGATTTATTATTATTTAATTATATTATAAATTACAGTGACGTCCAGGACAATAGTCCTGGACTCGAAAGTTGGGCGAGTAATATTTTTTCAACTGCCCAATTGAAGTTCAGGTCTCTGGGGGGTTCCTTTGATGATAAAAAAAAAAAACTAATAAAATTACACGATTCGAGTAGGTTTATGAAATTATTGATTTGGATTTGTCAGAAGTAGACTGGTGAAAATAGTAACTTGATTTAGATAAAAAATTAGAAGTTATTTTTTTTTCTTTTGTTCAATACACGTCAAGTGTAAATATTATTAAATTAATAATTATTTAGATAACTGAAATTATTGATGATGGTGGAGAAATTTGAATACAATTTATTTTATTTTTTTGTACTTCATTAGTTTCTGCCTATAATTTTTTATAATTAGGTACTTTTTGGTTTTGATGCATTTGATTCATAGACCTAATAACTAAAGTTATTTGGTTATCGGGTTTATGGTTTGATTAGATACTTTCATGAATTCAATTCCATTACTTTAGTTGAAATTATTATAAAATAAACTCTTCAACTTGAGTTTAACTTTCTAACTATTTAGTGTTATAGCGCACAGCTTTGCCTAAACCATTATGGTAAGTATGTCTAAATACACCTACTTAACTACACCATCTCAGTGATGGTGTTTTTGATTGATTTTACACTTTGTACTCACTCATTTGTTTATTTTTCCACAGCCATTCAGACAGACCATCACAAATAATTAAAATGACAAACACTTCCATTGAAGATGATGCAATCGCATTGAAGAGTTATGTCAAATCATACCCAGATTTTCCTCTACCTGGAATATTGTTTAGGTAATTTGGGATATTTGGTCATAAACAATATATCATTACAGATGTTTGATATGATCAATTTTACGCAAATAGGGAAGTGTACAGGTGTACAAAAATTGAGGCCTAATTTTTTGAGGCGTGGCACAATGTTTGTTTTAAATACAATGAATATGAGAGCTACAGAATTTGTTTATAGGTTCATGGCTTGAATATCTTTTATTTTTCTAAATTTTATAGATTGATAAATTTCAATTTTTATTTTTTCATTTGTGCATTAATTTTATTTGAATTTTCTAACCACTTAATTTGGTATATTCAATGCATTAATAATGGAAACCAAGATTTATGCTATTTATTTGCATAATAATATTATGTTGAATATTTATAAGTGATTGAGATAAAGAGGGACTAGTCGTGTTTACTAATGTACATTATGGCAAAGCAATTGTTACCTACAAAAATTAAAATAACTTTTAGTGAAAAATGCATCTGTAATAAGATATGAAAAAATCATGAAATGCTAATTGTATAAAATATGGTTTTCATATTCTTGTAGAGTCAGATGCTAAGTTGCTATTTTTGACTTTACTAATGAATACCATCTAGTATCACTTTTGTACTATAATATGCTGTTTAAATTAATGTTGGGTTATGAATGAAAGATATTTATGTACCAAAAAAAGAGAGAGGACAACTTAAAAGAATATAAAAAATATACATATTATCATTATGTTATTTAAAAACGTAAATTTTAAATAGTTTTCAGACAAATATAGTAACTTACTGTACGTTTTCAGTGTAGTATTAGTATTTAATATAAAGTTTATTATTACATTTACCTTTACTTATGCATTAAATTTGTTTTATGTTAAATTGTTATAGAAATGTTATTATTTTATTAATTACAAAGGTATTATTAAAAATTTTCATTCATTTTTTTGTTATCTGGAAAATTATATACAAGCTTACTCATATAATACAGGTCTACATACATTTTAAATTATAAGAGCTTTGAAATTTAAAACATGGCAAAATTGATCACTCTTACAAATAATAAAATGAATATAGATTAATTCTGTTACCAAATTGTTACTCTACATACTCATTATGAATTTTGACAATCATTGTTCTGAATGCTCTTCAGAATCTTTTATTGAAGAAATAATTTATAATTTCTTTAAAATTCAAAATATCTACCAAGACTATGTTAACCAAGGAGTGAGGAATGCCCATAGTGTAAAGTATTTTTTCTATTCGAAATTGAGTTTGATAAATATTTGTAATAATTTGGTTTTATTCAGCTTTAGTTGGATGATTATAGGTCCATATTGGGTCTTAATAATTAGACAAAGTTTGGTTAAGATTTTGTTCTTACTTAAAAATGTCATTTTAACCCTTCATTATTTATTACATACATATTTTATTTGATGTTTATAATTACTATTACCAGTGACTATGATTTATTTAATAATTTATATTACGCTTAATAACTAAACTTGAACATGTTATATTTTTTCAAATGATAAATATTATAAGGAAAAATTTTAATTTGAGCATTATATATTTTTAATTGCTCTATTTACTGTCTTTAAAATTTATTGACTATAATTTTGCTTTTATTTGCAGAGATATATTTAACGTGTTTCAAGACACAGATGGATTAAAATTATTGAATAATATTTTAAAGAAATATGCTGCTGAACTCGCTGGTAAAGTCGACTGTGTTGCAATGTTGGAAGCTCGAGGATTTTTGTTGGGCACTCTGATAGCGTTGTATCTAAATGTTCCGTGTGTTCCAGTTAGGAAGAAAGGAAAATTACCAGGCAAAGTAGCCCAATTGGAGTATAGTTTGGAATATGCTAAAGTAATTATAATATTGCATTGATTTAATTCTTAAAAAATTATTTTATTAAAAAATTTTTAAATTAAAATTTATGTTCCTATTAGTTATCAAAAGAAAGTAATTTTATCTGTTTATTTGACTAATTTGTTAAATAATAGTTAATTTATTGACAGCTATAATAATGAATTACTATTTAGATTAATCTTTTAATTAATTAATTTGTTTTTAATATTGGTACTGACATTAATTATATTAATAATATACATAAGCTAATAAAAAACAAATTACTAAATTATATTTTTTTGTAATATTTTTCTTTATTGTAATAATTTATTTTTTATTGTAATTTAGTAGAATTACATGATAAACAAACTATTGTTATAAAATAATATTTTTGTATTAACATGTTCGCTGCAGACCTATTTGATATACACATACACAAGTGCTGATCAGAATAATGACTTTTTTTTTTCATGATGCCAATTGGCGTCATCAGCGTCACAGAATATTTTTTTAGTCAGATGCTATTTGACTCCGTTTGGCATCAAGTTAAAAATTTTAATAATTACAATAATCATTAAATACTTTTTACACTCTTATATTTTAATTTCAAAATAATGGTTGTTGACAAAGACTGGGGTTTTCTGGACAAATTTCTCAAATTTCAAAAATCAAAAATATACAATACTTAAAATATAACATATGCTCTAAATAAAATATTTGTTATATTAGTTATAGCATAAACAATGAAAAATTGATGTATATCATGGTCGACCACATATGATAAAATGATAAAATAAGATTAATTTTAGATTTTATTGAAATAATGATAATACAGTACTTCCCATTCTAGTGTTATTGTAGGTCTAAAAATAGAAATTTTGAGGTACAGTTTTCACTAGTGTATACAGTACTAGACACTGAGTAACCCTGATATAAAAAAAAAGATAAGAGTCTCCCGCTGCTTGAAATATAATCGATTGAAAAATAAAGTAGAAATGACGCCAATTGGCATCATTCGCATATTATGAACGAACCAAATGGCGTAATCCGCAGTGAACGTGTTAAACATTTATACATTCATCAATTTATATTATTCGCAATAAATTTATACATTATATTTTTCATAGGATGTATTGGAAGTTCAATTAGATGTTTTACAAGAAGGAAAAAGAGTTTTGGTCATTGACGATTTGTTAGCAACTGGTGGTATGTAATTTAATTTAGTAGTTTATTAATTAAAAGAATATATTTTGTAAACAATGTCTTTAATTCTTTATATTAGACTGCATAAAAATATTTATAGTGGTTTACGAATTATTCTTTCAAATTTTAGATTTTGAGTGGAGCGAAGATGCTAATATTTTTAAAAATTATGTTTATTTTTATTTTCTTTGAGTAGACATTTCTGTATAGAAATATTTTTTCAAAGATTTTGATCAGCAATTTTTTGAATCCTGATTTGCCTCTAGATAATACTTTTGAGTGGTCATTTTTCAAAACACTCAATAGTTTTCTCAAAATTTGGAGAAAACTTTTCAATATTTTACAAAAAAAAGACTTTGAAACTATCTTTTTTTAAATCAAACTTTGTGAAAATTTAAATATAGATATTAGATAAACAATATGAGAAATATTTTGGCATAGGAAAGTTTTGAAAATGTGAAAAATTGTTTGGATACTTATTTTTTTTTTTAATTTTTTCGGTTAATAGTGAAATATAAAATTTTGTTATCATAATAAACTTAGAACCTCAGCTCAGAATGGTCTTATTTTACTTTTTAACATTTGTAATAAAGCATGGTTATTTATTTTAGGTACTCTTCAAGCTGCAATTCAACTACTGAAAAAAACTGGGGCTGAAGTGGTTCAAGCAGTAGTTATAATAGAACTATGTGATTTAGAAGGCCGAAAAAAAATTGATGTTCCAGTTAAATCTTTCATACAATACTGAATATTTATTAACATTATAATTTTTTTGAATACAAAGGTGATTTTTCCTAATTGAATTGTTATAAATTTATATTTTATAAATTGAATTACATATAAAATATTTTTATGTATTTTTTTTAAATCTTAAAAGTGTTAAAATCTTAAACCAACTTTCATGGTTTTATCAAGAAACATATTTTATATACACCGATTAATTATTTTGTGTGGACGTAAGATTATTAACAGTTCCAAGATATCAGAGAAACCAACAAACGTATTACATCTTAACATAGTCATTAATACAGCTCTGTTCTATTTACCATTTTAAATGTATTGTAATTGTTTTGGTAATTGTGGTTGTTTGTAGTTTGTATATTAATTTCTATGTTAAAAAGATTTTTAATAAAGTAAAGTAAATTATAGACAAGAAAGCCGGACATACTTAGCATCACGGATATTTTTCGCACTTCGGGTCAGATACTACTGAAAGGTGTGTATAATTTTAAAGAAACGATAAATTATTTCTTCAATAAGACGATTCCGAACGAAACAAGTTAATAATATAAAGAACAATAATAGTCGTCATTTTCAACACATTTACTAAAAGTATCTGACCTAAAGAGCGAAAAATATCTGGTGCAAAGTATGTCTGGCTTTCTTGTTTTTACTTTACTTTACTTTTTTTTTATCTAATAAATAAAGGGGAAAAAAATTAAATTGGAAAAATGTAAAAATTTTTTTTTTCACATTTTCAAAATTTTCTTGTGACAAAATGTTTTTCATATTGTCTATATATGCTTAAATTTTCATAAAGTTTGAATTAAAAAATGATGGTCCCGAGTCTTTTTTGTCAAAATTTGGGTAGTTTTTTTCATAAAAAAAAGAAAAAAATTGAAGAATTGAGAAATATTAATAGAACAAAATTTATTGCATTTGTCATACCGAGACACCCTATATATATATATATATTTATATAATATATGTAATGTGTGTTTTTGTACAATTTGGAGGTTGCACGTTCATACCAATCACATCTAAACATAATAGCGTTTCAGATATTTGTTTAACAACAATAACTCACTAGCGGAATTGAACAAAAGTTAATTAAAGCATGTTTTAATGTATATATGTATATATGGATATCCATGATTCGTTATTTAAATTTATTGAAATTAGAAGGGTCGAGTGCCGCTCGATGTATTGTTTTATGTAAATTGTGTATACGACTGACTACTAAATAATAAGAAATGCGTATTATGTATTTAATTTTCACCGCTCTAAAATGTCCGGGGGGGGGGGTAAAAATTGACGGTCGTTTTTTTTTTTTTATTATTAAAGAATT
>JAIPRM010004551.1:0-22672 GCA_025469315.1 Stegophylla sp. TES_Ste_2020 | reverse complement strand
CCTTCGTTCAGAATCGTTTTACTGAAGAAATGATTTATCGTTTCTTTAAAATTTAATACGCCCGTCAAGAGAATACCACCCATCGTGCGAAGTACACCCATCGTGCGAAGTATGTCCGCTTTTTTAAATTTGTAATACAGTGGAGAACATAACAGGGAAAAAATTAAAATAAAATAAATTCATATCTTCTAATTGCACATGTGCTCAAAAAATTGGGAATATTCATGTTTTTATAATAATTTATAACATATTCAAATTAGTGTGTTCCAAATATAGCTCTAATTTTATGCATTTTAACCACAGTAAATAATTATTAAATATTATTTAAATCCATTTAAATCTTCTCTTCGCCCATTAGATTCTAGTTAAGACAAACCATAGTTGACCGAAATATGTTCATAATAAAAAAAAAAAAATATCCATGTTTATTATTGTATTATTTATTTATTGTACATTGTAAAATTAGGTGAGAATAACTAAATTTGTCATTATATTTTAGAATGAAATAAAAAATTAATGTGCGTGTAACAAGTGATTTGTACACATTTTTATTCCTGATTTTTTGTAATCATATAAATAATTTATTTTTCAATGTTCATTTAGTCGTTAAATTTTAAAATGATATTATAGATTTGTTGGTAAATTCAAAAAATATCTCCTCTTTTTTTTACAAACATTTTTATATTTTTTTTTATTATTTTATTTCTATATTAATTTTAGTTAAGTTAAATATTTGTTACTCTTATTTTGTTGTAAAATTAAAAAAATTGGTACTAGTATATATTTTAATCTTAATATTTTCTTAGGTTTGTGAGTTACATTTCAAAAAGAGTCATCTGCATTAGTATCTATCAATTTTTAAATATTAATAGCTATTTATTTTAGATTCTGAATGAAGTGTAGAAGCTTATGATTTTACAATGATGTTTATTTTTTTTTCTCTTTCTGTGAACACTTTTTCGTATAGAAATACTTGTCCCAAAGTTTCGATCAGTATCTCTATAGAACCGGAAATACACCCAGATGGTACTTTAAAAAAGTCATTTTTTCAATTTCTCAATACTTTTTTCAAAAACGCGAAAAAAACTAAAAAAATTGACGAAAAACGGCAAAATAAGAAATTACCGCAAATGCTGTAATATTGAAAATTACTCTTTGACATAACTTCTAAAACAATGCAGCTAGGGACTTGAAATTTTCACCAACCACTAGAAATAGTTACGAGATTATTTCATATAAATTTCAAAAAGATTTGATCAATTTTGAGTTAAGTACGGCATTTTGAAAATTCCGTAAATTTCTCATTTTTTGTTATTTTTGTGCAATAAAATTTTTGATTTTTGATATTAAGACTTTTAGAGTTGAAAATTTTGTACAAGTTTGTTCACATTATCTAGGTCTTCTAATAAATATACTTCCATTGAAATCAGTTGATTTATTTTTAATTATAAGTGCTTAAAATGTCAATGTATTGACTGGTTTAATCATTCGGTCGTAATAGTATTAGTGTCCATTTGACCATTTATTTATGAAATAATTCATTTTTTATTTGTGGGATATACAAAATTAATAATAGAAATGTTAAAAACGAAGGGATTAAAATCCTTTTTAGGAGTATATGTGACTAATAAAAATCGTGTTAGCTAAGTGGAGATGTATGTTTGGTACTTATTATTTTCGCTTATCAGTTTTACATAATTGATATGAAATACAGTTGAAAACAGTCAAATTCAATTTATTGTATCTTTAACCTTTTTATTTTGTGATGCCTGAACAAGAATAAAAGATAAAATTGCTACAATATAATATACTAATCAGTTGCTATTTTGTTATTGTATATTTTAATAAAATATAATAGGAAATTGTAATTAAAGATTAATGTGACATTTCAATGTTATTAGTGTACAATAAAGGTAACATAATTCGGAATGAAAATACATAAAAATTTTATTTTTAAAGTTTTAATAAATATCAAAGCACCACCAACATCAAGTTTAAAAGTATATGGAAATATTGATTAGGCTCTCCTGAGAGTAGTAATAATGTCACTTATCCCCTTGTGCTCTTTCACAGCCTATATGTTAAAATTAATCATTTCCACAAACAATTAAATCAGCATGGATTGATTTTTTGTTAAATATAAATTAAATTTGAAAATGATTGTAAAATTTCTGTATATTTGATTATTACATAGATGCTTCAATTAGAATAGTTTATTGATTTAAGTATTTTGTTGTTAATGAAACACTTATATCTTGTTAGTACATATAGTCAATATTAAAATTTAAGCATCAATATTTACAGAAATAAACTAAGCCTTTATATGGGTAATGACAAATTGTATAACAAATTATTTCATAAGGAAATTATAATTTTGTAGAAGTACCACTCAAATCAAGTATTGCTTTTTCATAAATTATGTATAAATCAATATTTTTGTGCGTGTGTGTGTGTGTGTGCATTATTTAAAAAGTTATTATACATGTGTTTACTTTTATTTCAGACAACAAAGAATGTTGAACCAATCATCAAACGAACAGCCGATGATCTTTCAAAGAAAAAAATAATCAAGGTAATAGAATCATTGAAATGTATGGTTAATATATTTTAGATTCTACTATTATAGGTTACTTTATAGGTCCAAAATCATACCTAGATGGTATTTTAGAAAGGTTATTTTTCCTATTTCTTAATACTTTTTTTTTATAAATAAAGGAAAACTACCCAAAAATTGATTTTAGAAAAAACTGTAAAATTTGTCATGACAAGAATTTTCATTTATTCAATTTTAGATTTTAAACGTAAAATAAAAAAAAAAAAAAAATGAAGCTAAAAAGTTGAAATTTTCACCAACTAATAAAAAATAGTCACCTGCATACCTTGTTAAATTTTTAAAAACATTTGATCAATTTTGTGGTATGTACACAAGGCATGTGTATGTTATAAGGTATTGAAAAAAATTTAAATATTTGTTTTACTCATATAGTTTTAATGTCTAGATATTAAGACATAGAAATTTAATAAAAACATTTGTATGTATTTTTATTGGTATTGAAAAGATCTCCAAAATTGGAAGTCAAATTTTTATTTGATAACCATTTAAATATAGCAATTTGTCTGAATTCATTAGATTTACATGAAATACACATTTGAAAAAAAAAAATATTGGTTCAGCCGATCTTTATGAAACTTGGTACATAGATGGAGAATTACATTGTCAATATTTTGATTGAAAAAAATCAGAAAAAGTATGGAAAAATTACTATAAATATTGAATACTATAAATTAAAATTCATATGGATTACTTTGTTAATGTACCTTGCCCTAGTACTCCCGGAAGACACAAAGATCTATCATTTCAGTTCATAGAACAGCAGTCGACTAAAACTTTTGGGAAATGTATGGAACTATGTTTCCAATTAGATACTAATGCACTTACAAATACTCTAAATTTTATGTACCAAATACAATAAAATATTTTTTGATAGTTTGACAGCAATAAAATATAAGATCCATAATAAATTACATTGTAAAAAGAACTGAACCATGGTTATTCTTTACTTTTCATGTAGGACTTGATGTATGTGTTTTGAAAAAATTGTACATTTTTTCTTCAAAAAAATGATTCTGAGTCGAGCTTTGGTTTATACAAGTCAATTTTACATACAAATAATAAAGTTTATTATTATTAAAGAAAAAGTAATAATAAATAAATACATTTTGTACTCAACTAGTTTAATATGTCCGCTATTAACTGAGAAAAAAAAATAATAATAATAATAATTAAATATTAAAAAATTTTCTGTGCCAAAATAATCATTGTATTATTGTTGTTAATCTATATTTAAATTAGGGAAATGTAATAAGTTTGATTTATAAAAAAAAAAGAGTGTTAAAGGAGTTTTTGTTAAATTTTTGGTAATTTTATCAAATTTGGAAAAAAATTAATTATTGAAAAAATGAGAATGTTGAACGAATAATACAGTTTCAAAGAAATTGACTCTTATAGGTAAGGACCATTCTGATATGTATATTGGCCTCCCTGTTAAAAATTCCTACAGGGCCCTTGCTTAGTTTCTATTTTATGTTCTCGTTATTGAATCTCTTTCCTGATACAATTATTAAATTGCAAGTATTCAAATAAATAATTCTAATTAATTTATATTTACACCTCAAAAATTATAAGATTGATTTATTTATCATTGGCTTATATTTTTATATATGTACTATACTTATTGCTATTTTTGTTTTTAGACTAATGCAAATGAAACAACTGTCAGAGAGTCACATACAAACAATGAAACATCAGTTCCCAGTATATCAGATAAAAGTTTATTGGGCCTTAAAGTTTCTGTTGCTCAACGTCGAGCGTTGTTTGAGCCTAATATTGCAGCTCCAAAACCATGTAAGACATCTACTTTTGTCACTACATCTCTAACCAAAACTACTGCTGCTCCTACTGATACAAGGACTACAACTTCTAAGGAGATAAGTAACGTGCCAATTATAGATAATGTGACAACACCACCACGTCCTATTCCTTGCAGTGTATCTACTCCACCATCAAGGCGTGGTACAAGACCAAAGATGAGTCCAGCCATAGCTGCCATTTCTTCAAGCAGTGAATTTTCAACACAGAAACACCAGGCTTGGACACCTCCATGTATCAAAAATGTACTTTTAAAAAAGAGATTAATTGATGAATTGGAAGATGAGCCTAATGATAATGACAAAATAAACAAAAAAGTGGCAACTAGTAGTCCTATTAACAGCGCTATAGCAGTCTCGCCTGCAGGTATAATAGTTTTGTAATATTTGGCATTTATCAAATAGTCTTTTTCAGCAGAAAAGGTATTCATTATTAGGTTTTTTTTTTAATGTATTTTTATTTATTAAATTTAATTATTTCTTCTCTTTATAATAAAAATAAATACTTTCTTCTATAACGACAAATGTAAATGTCATACTGATTGAAATCAAACATTTATTGCTACATTTTTGTATGTAGCAATATGTTAATTTGTTGTATGTTGAAGAATAAAAAAAAAAAAAAACATTTTGTATTAAGAAAAAAGAAGTCTCTGAAATTTCATTTGTGGCATAAATTTTGTAACACAATGTTGATAGATTTTGAGACGACTGCTTGGATATTCTCTTAAATGGAAGTATATATATTGATAGGGGAGGAGATTAAATTTATTTAAATTACCTTTATATATGTGCTTATGTAATGATTCAAGTGATATAAGTCCCGAGCTTTAGTTACAATGTATTGCTAGCTAAGCTTTTTTTTAACTAATATATTTTAATATATTATACTGTATTGTGTTTACAAATAAAATAGATTGTTAGTCTAAAAGAAATTTTTTTATAATGACACTGATTATAATGGCAAACCTGATTAAATAACCTTAAATTGAAAGTCCCGGCAAAAGTATTTGTATTAATTTGTATGAGTTATTATGTAATGACTATATATATGTCATGACGGTTAATTTTAATTATTTTAAATGTTTTTATATGATAATATTTGCATTTGTCAAAGGTAATACAAAACAAAAGTGTTGCAGACTAAAATATATTATTATTCAAATATGTAAATTTTTTGTTTTACAAATACTAAGTAAAAAATAATTTTAAATTTAATTATTTTGTTTGCTGTATGTATTTGAATCGTGATTTTGTGATAAAAATGTAATGCATTCGGAATACATAATAATATTATATTCATTTAATGAATGTATATTGTAATTTTTAATTTTTTGTTAACTTTTTGGTTATGCCATTCAGTGTCATTTTAAATGGTTTCTGCTGTACATTTAATCTAGAAAACATTGATAACATCATACAGTTGTTTGGTGAATTATTTATTGCTTAATCAAAATATTTGCTAGAACTCTTAGATTGAAATATAATTTACATATGTCCATATAAAAACAAAAGAAAGTTCTTCAAATTTTCTCAATAATATGCAGTATTCCACTAAGTATTCACCTAAATTAATAGTCTGATTAGGTATGAAATACTACTTTTTCTTTGCCTATGTACTGAAAATAAATTAAACCTGATTTGCGCCTTAATTAGCGGGGAAGATAAAATATTAAAAATTATGCAGGTGATGTTAATGAAATAGCATAATATTTTCTGCATTTCTTCAAGAATATAATTAAATTTTTCAAATTTGTTATACACAAATTGTTTCTGAATATATAAAATTGTTTTTAATATCTTAGAATTTAAGTAGTCTTTGAGTTTGTTACAAATAGATCTCAAGTTAGAGGAAAGTTTATTAAATTAATACTTATTTGTGATTATGGGTTGTATGTGTTTAAAATATTTAAATCATATAGAGACCCTATTATTAATTAACTATTTTTTTTTAATTTCTATTTTTTTTTCTTGTTAAATTCTGTGATTTTCTATATTAATTACTTTAAGAAATCAACTTGTCAACTATATTACTTTCTTTTGAAAAAATAAATACTATGTTTACTATTTTATTGAAACATTTAGACTAAATAAAGATTAATCATAAACTAATTAATGAAGAAAATTGTATTTTTCTATAAATATTATTATTTGTATAAAATACAAATCTTCCCTAAGTTAAACTAAAAACTAAAAATAAATCAATTCTATACTAGATAATTTAAACATTATTTTGATCAATGGTCCTATTTCAGGCTAAAAAAAAATAAATAAATAAATAAATGTAGATGTGAATAAATTATTTAACAAAATTCTTCCTACCATTATTCAGGTCTCTATATTCTTATATTATTTAATGCATAATTAGGTTACAATTTATAATATTATTCTATACATATAAGTATATTTTAAGTTTATATTATTATTTAAAATTCTGAATGTTGTGGATTTTTGAAGATCATTTATTATTTTTCTGATAAAATTAAGTAAGAATCTTACTACATTTGTTTCATAAATTCAATTTAATAAAATAATGCACATTATAATCCATTTGTAAAAAATATTATGTAATTTGTTTTAATAATTTATAGTTATAATATAATTTTATTGAAAGTTTTAAGTGTATTATTTTTTCATTTTTATAGAATAATGAAATCAATTTTATGATTTTTAGTGCAATAATTTTCAAGCCAATTTTTTCATTTTTGAATTTTTTTTTTCAATCTGTATATGCTGCTGATAAGTCTCAATATTTTTGCTAACATTGTAATATCTTTCTGTCGATTTTCAATTTTTTTTAAATACTGGCTAAGTGAATATATTTAAATATTGGCTATTATTGTTTGTATCTATTAAAAGTTTGATTTATGGCACAGTGTAATACCAAAAATTACATTTTTTTTTATTATTTTTAAACATTTGAATAAATATGACTACATTTTTTTTCTAATTTAACCTTTAATACTCAGTTTAAAACTAGTTGCATTGGTATTGGCATATATTATACTAGTCGTTTCATTCAAATTTATTTTATTTAACAAATGATTTATTGTTTTCTTGAAATTCAGTACATCCACTATGATGTGTATTCTATTTGAGGAGTAAAGAATACTTGTGGTGTAAAGTATATGTGGCTGTTTTATTCTTAATTTTCTTCTTGAATTATCATTTATTATACTGTAATATATTTATTATTCCTATATACTATAATTTTATAATATTATTTACCATATTTAGTTGTACAAGCATGAAATAATTTAATTTTATTATTGGGTTGTGTGCGTATTTATTATGTGTAATGTATTGATTATAGATCACATAGCAATGTCTGTTGAACGCGTCCATATAATGTCACCTCCACCAGCAGGTAGATTATATCCTGATTTGTCTTTAGTAGAAAACAGCAAAAGTGAGAATAATACTAGTACTATTCAGTTTGAAAATCAAATTACTGGTTGTAAGGTATATACTGTTTTCTTTTTTTTTTTTAATATTTTTTATATTTAATTTTATTCTTAATAATGTATTTTGTTGATGTATGTAGAGACACAGCAGTTCTTTGAATGGGTCTATAGCATCCTCTGATTCTATATCTAATGATGATGACGCTGAGATTACTGGCGCTAAACGCTCTCGTTGTGAATTGAATGTAATGGACACAATCAATGTAACTTCAACCCAGGTTAATGCTTTTCTTATCTGTAATAAGTGTTATATGTTAATACTGATTTAACTTTTTATTTGTAGGAAATATCTCATCCTAAATTATCTTCTACTGTGTCTTCCAATAATCCAGGTTGTGACCTTTCTTCATCATTGTTGTCAAGCACTGCAGCTGATAGTCCAATGACCCAAGCAAGTACTAGCTTTTTATATTACCATGGAAATGAAAATCATGGTCTCTCTACGATAAACTTGGAGTCCCAGTTTCCCATGCCAAAAAATAATGATGATGATATGGTGATTTTTAATGACAAAGATTTTATAAGCTCTGTTGAACTAGAAGATGGACAGTCTGTTGGTAGAATTTGTAACAACAGCAGTGTTAAGCCACCCTCTCTTGTACACACAGTCAGTTCATACCGCAAACAACAGCAACAGCTCCGAATAAGTGGAAAACCTAACAAGGTAGTTATTATACAGTTATATTATAAATTTCAATTCATTATAGTCGAGGACATGAAATTAGTGCTGTTTGTCATGCATCAAGCACCAATTAATCAGTTGTGGTTATCAAATATTTAGTTAAAAAGCTTGATTTTTTTGAAATAGTTAATTATTAAATATAGGTATTTTTTATTATTTATTTTTTGATATTTGTTGGCAATAATTTTACAATCAATTCATTTTGTACATGATAGAATAAAATTATGTACATTATTTATATAAAAATTAACAAATATTATTTACATTGAAAAGATTAATAAAATATGAGTAGGTACAATACAATACAAAAGTAGGTATGAGTATAATAATATAACAATTTTAAAATAGAATTTTTTACGTTGTCCTTACTGCCCTTGTAATTACCAAAATCACTCACCAAATTGGAATGTTAAATTATTGGCTCGATTAAACTATCTCAAATACATTTCTCCTAGTCACTTTTTTATACTGAATCTCATAAAACTCCTTGTGACTTCTTTCAATGTCAACCATTTTAAAAGAATATTTTTTGGACACTTTGAGACTTGCATCCATTTAAGTTCTATGGAGTTAAACTGAATATGATACAGTGGAATTTAGATTATTTTATATCCCATTGAATTTTCTTTTCATATCATTTAAGTAATTTTGTTTACAATTTAACTTGTTTATGGAATTCTACCTATGTCCTTAGTGGCTATAATATTTTTATCAGCTTTCTGAGCATAACTAATTTTTTTAAAAATTGACTTATCGCAGGGTTTCTCGACCAATTGAGGTTCATACCCTCTTTTATGTTAATGTATGAGGTCACGCCTCTCCTGCCATCACTATAAGATTTCATTATATTTAATATATGATGTAAATTCTATGAATTTACTATTTGGCCGTTGGGTATTAATTTGAATTAATTGATTAAACTTTACATGGTTTTTTATTAAAAAAAATCTGAAAAAATACAGAAAAATTACTATAAACATAAAAGCTATAAATAAAAATAAACATGCATTACTTTGTTACTAATTAATAATATTGGACTATTACTGGACATTTGAAAGAATTTAATGAATTTTATTTGATGTACCTATTATTAGAAAAAAATTATTATTCAATAAATAACTCAAACCCCAGGGAATCCCATAAAAAGACAAAATGCCAATTACACTAATTACTGAGAGGTTGGCCATTTATTAATTTATAAAAATAGATTTTTATTGCAGTTTTCATTTTTATAAAGACTATTATTATCCCATACACACACGCATACAAATACCTAATATCCAACATTATTAAATAACATTTTGTTAAATATATCCTTATTGCCAATTATTATTATTATATAGTATTTGAAGCTTTTGCTCTGAATTGTTTTATTGAAGAAATGATTTATCATTTCTTTAAAATTTAATATACCCAACAAGAGCTTCTCATTCGATGTGTGAAGAATAGCTATCGTGCGAAGTATGTGGTTTTTTTTTTATCATTAGGCCACGATTGAACGAATAATATTTCAGAACCGATCCAGACCAAGATAATAGGGGGTAATTTTATTATTTACTTACTGCTTTATTTATTAAAAAAAAAAATAGTAAAGCAAAGATTAGTAAAGTATAGAGTTATATAAAATAAAACATGAAAATTGTACATATTTCTGTACGTTAAGTTGCTGGTCGAGACTTTTGGACAAATATTTCCATACAAAAAAGTGCTCACAGAAGAAAATAATAAACATCATTATAAAAACTAAAAAGAGTTTGTCAATTTTGGTCCTTTATACAATATATAATATTATGACTATTATTAGAAAGATTCAATTTTTGTTATTGAATAGGGTTGGGAGCTACCCTCTAGATGATTTCAGATGGAATAGAAGTATAGTACCTATTTGATCACTACATTATTGATCACTACAACTTCTCCATATTTACTTCTAAAGAGGTATTTTTATCTTAAGATATTTTCGTTATTTTTCATTTAGTGACATTAGTGTTTTTAATTTATGTATAAAAAGGTCAGTTTGCATTTAAATTTTAAGATGAAATGAATACATTATTATAAGTAATTCCACTTTTAAAATAGTATCATAATTTTTTGTGAAATATGCTATTACTCCTAATAAAATAGTGTGGAATGCTTACTTTCTGCATAACATCATTCATTTTTACTGTTTTGTTTCAAAGACATTTATGTTTAATGTTTTGTTTTATTTTTAGATTGGACATTTAGATATAAAAGGCGGAGAAGAAGGAATTGCACATTATAATTTACTTCGGGAACGCCTAGAGATGCTAAATGAAGATGATGAGGATTATAAGTTAGAAGAACTGGAAATGGCAGCAGCTCGGGCCAGAGAATTAGAACGAACAGTGGTACCCGAACAAGATAGAATAATTGAGCAAGCTACTCAAGCGCTAAACATATGTGATGTATACAGGCAAAAAAGTGGTACTCGTCCAAATAACTTTTCACCGGAACATGTACATGCTGAAAGACTTCTTCTAGTTGCCGGTTAGTAATACTTAAATGTTTGAGTATTAATAAGTTTCTTAAAAAATATTTATTATACTCTTATGTTAATTTTATAAATGTGAAAATATTCCTATTTTATAAATTCAAAAGAAAAACCAGTTACATGATAGGTGGTGGGTGATAAGTATTTTTGGTATCATTTAGAACCTTTCCTTATATTTAACTACCAACATATTTTTAATGCAGCAACTACTTTGTGCATTTATTAGATATTTTTGTTTAAGATATATGTAAAATATTATAAGTTATATTAAATATATATATATATATATATATATATATATATAAGGAATCGGACTTTTCGGCGTGGAGATATTTTTTGATGTAAGAAAATTTCAGTGCCGTGTTTTTTTTTTTAATTTTCAATTCTAAATAAAATCATTTAATCATTATTATTGGTTACGGTCATATTATAATAATACATTTTTAATTTAATCAAAATTATTTATCTTCACTTACAATTTTATATAATTTGTAACATAGCATTGTAAATCGTCCACAATTGTGTTATGAAAAAGGGGAAAAAAAAGAGATTTTTGTACAAGGTAGTTTTAATGTACACCCTTGATAAATTTAATTACAATCATACAAAACATTTTTGGTGATGTCGCAATAAAGACACATTTAAATGTCGAGTTCACACCTGGGATTAATAATAAAAAAGAATTGTAATATTACTAAAGAGATTATCAAACCGACATGTCCCCACGTCGCCCAACAAGTCAATTATCAAGGTGAAATGCCCCCACATTGCACAACAAGCCGAAAATGATTGATTTGAATCGAGCTAAGGGAGTTTTGCGAAGTGAGCAAAGCAAAAGGAGCTGCGAGCGAAGCGATGCTCAATGGCATAATGGTATGAAGCGACAGCGCCAAACGAGTGTAAAGACAAATGCCAAAACACGAACTGTCTTCTATGAAATATTATGTATTTACAAATTTGTTTGTACAGTAACTCTCTATCTAAAGATATACCTGCTGCGCCGGAATATCCCCACGCCGAAATTGCCTCGCACCGAAATTTTCTAGACCCATATATATAAAAATATATATATATATTTTAATAATATCTAATTATTTGATTATTAATTTTTATGTGTTTATAGACCTACTTTATATTATTCATGCTAAAAATAAAAGAAAAAAAAACTGATATCTATTGACAAAAATTTTAATAAAAACTAGTACCTTAAATATTATTATGCTAAGGTATATCACCCTTTAATTGAATTGTTTTGATGTAAATAATTATAATAAAAATATATAAATATGTATAAATAAGTTTTATTTTTGTGTCGTTACACAAGTTTAAATGAAAAAAAAAATCTGATTAAAGATATTTAGATTTTTTTTTATTTTTATTATAAATAATGTGAAATAAATGTAAACAAAATTTTATGAAAATAACTAAAATTATGTTATTATTTTCAAGTGGGAAAAATTGTTTCCAAAGTGGTCAGAATAAACAACATTAGTTAAATAATATGATATATTATTATTGATGATTTATGATTATCAATTTTTCATAAACATTATTCTACATATGTCTGTATGTGTATAAAAAATAATTTATTGAGCCAATTTATGATACTTAAAATATAGATTTGAAACTATGTGATCACTGTTTTAGAATGCAACATTTTTACAGGATTTAAAATTTAATTAAATTGAAACTTAAATAAATGATATACTTGCAATATTTTTTAATGTTTTTAATATGTACCAAAAGGGATCAAATTTTTTTTAATCAAGTCTGTAGAATATTGTAGTTGATTATTGGTTAGTACTTAAAATTTCTAGAAACATTAATTTTTGAGTATGATTAAATATTTAATATGCTTCATGGTAGTTTAGTTTTTTTATATTGGTATACATGTTATTCTAAGTTAATATTACAGCAATTTTATTGTATTATAAATATTCAAAATATAGTAAAATGTATAATATGGAATTTTCTTTATTTAAGGAAATCTAAAATGATATCTAAATTTCATATTTTTCAACTACCAAGACATAGTTTTGTTGTAACAACATAATGTAAAAATTTAAATATCATTATAGGTTTCTTTATATAAAGAAACGTTTGTTTTATCCATTTTGAATTGAATTTGAATATTTTTGTGATAAATAGGACCGATGTTTGTATACATTTGCATATTTTTATTGATTAGTCCAAAAAATAACTAGTTTGGACCAAAATTTTTTCATAATCTAACGATTCTGTATACAATATTTTATTTGGCATATTTTTGTATATTTTGAAGTTAATACACATTTGAGCATATTTTAAAATTTTGTGAATTTTTAGAGTATATTTAAGATTTTATACATTTTTAATAAATTTTTAATTCAACAAATTGAGATTTTCCACATAATAAATAAATGTTCAAGGTTTTTATGTATCATAATGCAGCAGAAGCCAGGTGAACTGATAATTTCCTAGGTACCCTAGATAAACTATAAATTTACATCACCCATAAAATTATTGTTTATTCAATCCATTAATGAATAAAAAAAATTATTTTAATGTATTAAATATAAACAATCATTTAATTGAAAATAAATCATTATAATTTATTTTTATTTAAGAGCATTTTTTTAAGGGTATATTTTGATAATTTTTAGGGCATTATTGCATACATATTTATTATAGGGCATATAATTGTCGTCCTTAATGATGAAATTGCTCTGTCGTAAATGTCAGATCACCCTGTATATAAGAGCTTAAAAAATTGTAGGGCCATATTATAATACTACCCTATAATGTATTTGAATACATTAAAAAAAAAAAAAAGAAACTTGTCATGAACAAGAGTCCTGACGAATATTACTATTTATACAATTAAACTCTTAATTAAAGTCTCTAAAACAAAACTTGTTATAACTAAGGATAAGTCAAATATTTAGAGCCTATGTATGTACCTACCTACACTAGAGATTTTATTGTAAAGAAATGGTTGTCGGTCAAATACTATTAATTTTAAATAACAAATTATTATAAATTATACATTTTAACATGATAAAATATTCATTTATTACTATTTTTTACAGGTTTGAAACGCACAGATGCTGTGCGAGAGGCACAGCGTCTACGTGTGGAACATACTTTGTTACCAGGTGGAATCACTGGTAGAAAATATAGTCACTCAAAGGTCTCTTGTGGTGATGGCAAAACATTAATTATTGAGAGTCTGCGGGTTCCCATATTATCAGCTCTGATTAGAGGAGGAAATAACTATAAGACCAAAAATATCTCTAATGAAGGGACCGAAAACCTGACCAGATGGCCTGGTGGATATAGGTATTTTGTATGCGTTATTCGGGCAGCAGCAACAATTTATCGACCACCTATGACTACAGCAACTCGACCTGCTGATGCAGTCGAAGAATCCATGGCTCGATTTTCTTTAGACTCTATCCATCAGGGGGATGATGGAATTAATTATGGCTATATAGAATTTATTACTAAAAAACAAGTCAAACGCTCCAGCAACCGCAAGTGCGTTATGCCTACTGAATCTGAGGGTGCTCCCATTATGATCAAAGGTTTGGACGATGGTGGATGGAAAATCACAGTCGAGTTGTATGGTCTTTCTCCAACAGCTGCCGGAGAGCATGATAATCACAATACCAATAACAATAGTAAAGAACATTATGGTCATGAAAACAACAAGAGTAGTGTATTGGTCAGTGTATAGTAATTTTAATAAATTGAAGTTTTATATCTAATTATTTTGTGTATAAACAGGATAAATTGTGGTCTACAGTCACAACACCAAGTAAGGAATCAAAAAAGCACTGTGTCACAACAACAGCACGTATAGAATCTCCAGGTGGACCAATGGCAGTACGAAATACTGTGTTCCGTCAACTTGGCTACTTTGTATTTTCTGATGGACAGGTGGACCGCCAGCAATTTACACTTAACAAGGTGTTTTTTTTCTAAATAGTCTAGTAATTTATATATTACTTACTATTTAATTTTTTTTGTTTTATGTACAGGTCCATCAATCTATGATTAATGCAACCACTCCTAGAGGTATCAGAATTACTCCAACTGAAGAAACAGTACGCATACGCATGCGCCTTGTTGAGGATGGTGATCATGCCTATGAAGATGAAGAGATAAACATAGAACAACTGTCTTTGGGCAATAATAAATACTCTGAGAAAAGTAGTTTGGTGGTAGTTGCTAAGAAACCTTTGACATTACCTATTTGCAAACGTACTGAAGGATTTTTAACGTTATTTGATGATCATGAGTTGCGTGCCTCTCCCATATTAGGACAGGGTCAGCAGTGGCAGCGTTTCTGGAATATTGGGAATGGTTCGACTGGTGGTACCACTTCATGGCGCCGTCTTTGGTTTCGAGTTGAAGTTGTTAACAATACTGAGCAAAAAATCTGCAATGGTGATGATGATTTAACACTTAAGCAACAGCTGCAAAATGAAAACTACATGTGGCCAAAAACTATAGTATTACGTTATTGGATGTATCCTGAGCATGTTGAACAAGAGCGGGAGGTACATTCAACAATATTTTATTTTTTTATTTATAGACGAGTAAACTCGATTTGTTCACTATTAGATTCTCATATAATACATAACTTACAAAGAATATAACAAAAATAATATTGTACTATTAGGAATACAAATCTTATTTGATATAGAGTCACAGTAGGTATTAGTAACAAATTATAAATATTTAGGAAGAATCAAAGTTTTTATTTTATTTTTAAATTGATCAAGTGATAAATGAAATATATCAATCTCGCCCAGTTTTTTGTTCACTTCGTTTGAAACTCAATCTACTGTTGAATTTTGTATTCTGTTTGTTTTAACTTATTGAATGTGTAAAAGGTGTAATTTTCTATTAGTTCTCTTTGGGATATGAAATTTAAATTCTTCAATACTATTTAGTGCATCAATCATGCCATTTAAGAGTTTGTAAAAAAAAGTCGTTCATTGTTCTTCTGTTTGTAAGTGATGTTAAAAAAAATGCTAGTGTTTCATCACTAGCATTTTGTTTATAGTTTAATATGTATTTTGTTATATTTGTTTATAGTTTAATATGTATTAATGTATGTTAAAATTATTTACTCTGTCCTTGATGTGTGACTATACAATTTTAATTGGTGTATATTATAAATAATTATAAAGTAAATAAAATGAGATGCATTTGAACATAACAATTATATAACTAATATTTTTTTTTAAGTAAAGAATTTGTTTTTAATTATGTTTTCTACTTATAAATACTTTTATTAAAATACTACATGATATTAAATTTTATCATCTAAAATTGTCTTAAAGACGACTAGTTTCAAAAATATTTTAAGATCTACATAATATAATACAACAATAATTTCATTATTAGGTTACATGTTAGATATATTGAATAAGTTTGAAATCTATTTCATCATCTTTAGATTTAAGATACTGAATCAAACAGTGGCAAAATTCAAGAGGTGGAAAAATTGCATTGGATACTTTTATTTTGTTTTAATATGGTAAAATACATTGTTTTAAATTTTGAATGAAGTGTAGAAGCTTGTTCTTTTACAATGATGTTTAATTTTTTACTTTTTATTGAAACACTTTTTTGTATTATTTGTCAAAAGTTTTTACAGACACTTTTTAGATCAAAAATTGACTTTTTGGTGGTTTTTTAAAGAGGCCATTTTCCAAAATTCTGAATACTTTTCCACAAACAAAAAACAACATCAAAAAATTAATTAAAAACAACAAAGTATGCCGTAAACAAAATTTTCGTGAAATTGATTTTAATTATAACTCCAAAACTTATAGGACTAGAAACTTGAAATTTTCAGATACATGAAAAAGTTTCCAATCTTTGATCACTTTAATATAGAATTTCAAAATTATATCGTTTTTTCAATGTACTTTAAAAAAAAATACAAAAATTTTAGAATAATAAAAAACATGTGTACCTATTTATTTTAAAATATTTAAAAATATACTATTCTAAAATATTTTAAATAAAATGTGCATCAAATTATCCAAAATCTAATGAAATGTACTCATCTGTGAATCATTTTCTCGTATTCAAACAATCTAAAAATATTTATTTTAATTAAAATCTGTTCTTTAATAATAATTTAATTTTGGTTATTAATAAAATGTTTTTATTGCATTATACAGCCGTTAGGTGTCATTGATCTGAGCTTATGTTTGCCGAAACTACCATCAAAAACGGAAACTATAGCTGCCAACTCAGGATTACAGCAGCAGCCAGTTCCTGCTGCACCGGCTCCTGCAGATCTATGTGCTCGACCAAATACATTGAGGCTACTCTTTGGTAGAATTATTGATAATGATAATCTTGACAAAATTGATCCACTTCTACTAGCAGCTGATACAGCAGATGAAAGGCGTGAATGGTGTGATACAATAAATGCGGCAGTGCGTGCTATTGATGAGTATCGTGAACGTACTAGAGTGGCTGAAAAAATACAATTTGATGAAAAAGAACAAATACAACTAAAACGCCAGCTTCAAGAACAGATGCGTACTGGTGCTTGCCTCTCGACAACTAGTGGTAGTGGTAAAAGTTACAATAAGAAGAAGAAATTTTATAAGTAAACATTTTTCTTCCGACGATATACTTTATATGTCCTTTTATTTTATCTTTATTAGTTGTACAATTATTATTATTCATTAGTGTTAATTATATTTTGTTTTTATAAAGTGTAAGGTTTTTAATTCAATTACATTTATTATTTTAATTTTGAGTAATGAATGTCAACATTCAAAAGAGTACTAATTGTGTAATAATTTATCTTTATTTCAATTAATTTAATTTTTACTATAGCCCTAATTAATATAAGGACTTTGTCAAAAATATAAAATTTACTCCACATTATTATTATTTTATTATAGAGCTTCTTTTTACAATATTAAAATAACTATAATAACATCCAGTGTAATTACAAGTTAGTATACATTCATCTGTATTATGATAAAATTAGTTGTATTTTTCATTATTATTATTACTTTTTTTTTTTATTTTGCAATATGGTTGTATAAAATCATATTATTAGTATTAGTTATACAGTTTTTACTTTATTATGAATATAATATATAAATAGGTACTTGTTAGGAATAATTGTTCATAATTCATAGTTTTTTAAATACATACATTGAAAAACTGAATACTCAAGTCTTTGTTCTATAAATGCTATATAATTATAATATGGTTGAAAAAATAGTGTCTAATTTATAGTATGTAAAAATACATTATAACTTGTCAAAATACAATAATTTTTAATCGTTAATCTTTATATATAACTATATATTATGCATGTCAGCCATTGCGACTGTCTAATTAACATGGAAGTACAAAACAAGTCTGTATTTTTTATGAAATAAATAATCCAATTAACCTTATAAATATAATTTTATATTAGGGTGGTTAGCTAGAGAGGTTAAAAAATGATGTGAAAATATTTTACTCATGGGTTCTAAATTTTGTTTAGTATACCGATAGGATAATTTTGGTAAAATTTAATATGATGAAAAATGAATGAACCACTAAACATGCCTCAAAAAGGTTGAAGAATGTACAAAAAAATTGTATATTTTCATAATTTGATTGTATTAAAAATTTTAATTATTTTTGTCTTACTAAAATACTGGTCTTTGTTAATTTTTTGAAAATTAAGGGTTTTCCATGTTATTAAGAAAAACCAGCCAAAGTTAATATTTTTTGAAACTGGCTCGATTAATGATTTTTACCTTAATTCTATTGAATTTTATTTTAACAATGTCTAACAACTTCATACTCTTTTTAAAAAGGTGTAGTAATTATATTCAATACATTAACCTTTTTGTGAAAACTAAAACATCATGAATTTTGTATAAGATGTGCTAAACTCTAATTTTTTTTCTCAATTTGCTTTAATATTTTATAAATTGTGTCCATATTAGAAATTATGTTAAAATATCAATTTTGTATAATATGCCAGACTTAAAAAGTTTTTTAAAATATAATGTTGATGGAACATATCTAATAGACAAATCTTCTTTAAAAAAAACTAAATCCTGGATATTTTAAGCAATATTCTTGAATAACTGAAAAGTTATATGACATTTCAATAGGATTATAAATCAAAAAGATGTAGAGATATTTCATACTCAATATATAAACTATTTTAAATCTTCATTTTTGAATCTCCATTTAGATTAAATACATCTGACGAACATGAGGCTTACATACAGTTGCCTTCAAGGGCGCCTGCAGGTAAAAATTCAGGGGAGTTACAGCCTTAATTTTTATTCAAAAACAAAAATTCTTGTGTAATGTGTATGTTTTAAAATAACATAATTACAATTAAATTGCAATGTGTTATACTATGCATATTAGTTATTACATACGTGCATTATACCAACTAAATTTTACATAGAAGACTTTGAACACACACAAATTGAAATTTTCTTTTTTCTTTTCCAAATTCGTCGACAACTTTTTCTGATACATTGAACTCTTTAATTTTTTCCTGTATAAACTTAACATACATAAGCCAGATAAACGATTCTCATAAATTGTAAAATATAACCAATTTTTAACTTGATGTAACGCGCTAAAAGTCCTCCCTACACATTGTTGGTGGAATAGTCATATAAATGATGATACATCTTTTCACAGTTGGATAGAATTTGACAATTAGTAATCTTTTAAAAAATATGAAATGTTCCCATTTTTACAAACTGAAAAAGATAATTTAATTATTTTACAATTATCATACCACATTTGATTTACTACCTAACACTTATATGGCTTATAAAAATAACAAAAATACGACTGTCATACGTGGGCATCAAAATAATAAACAAATGGCTACATTGTAAGTATATTTTGAAAATAAATATTTTCATATCAAAAATGATTTTGGGATATTGGCTTTGGATACATATTTTTTTTAACTAGTAGAGAATCAAGGGAATGGAATTATCTTTTCCCTACCCCTCCATGTGTGCGCCCTTGGTTACCTTTACGAGAAGCTGAAGAACAGGTTAAGTTTCCTTAAATGCTAATATTATTAAAAGAATATGAAAATCATTTAATTAAAATAAATTTTATATTAAAAAAAGCGGACATACTTCGCTCGATGGGTGTACTTCGCATGACAGGTGGTATTCTCTTGACGGGCGTATTATATTTTAAAGAAACGATAAATCATTTCTTCAGTAAAACGATTCTGAACGAAGGAAGTTAATAATAAAAAGAAAAAAAATCTAAAGTGCCGGGCGGGAATCGAACCCGGTACTGCACGTTCAAAGCCTTGATCGTTTCCACTCGGCCACAAACATAATTTGATCTTGTAGGTGAAATAGTAGGTATTTAATATAATAACCGAAAATATTGAATTTTCAAAATATAATAAAATAGATAGAAAACTATTGTTGCACGTGGATTTTAACTCACACCATCGTATTCAGCGTCGAAAAATATATAAGATGCAATAAAACATTATCAACCTCCAGTAATTAAATGCTTATATTATATAGATATTTCGTAATATCTGTATTTCCTCTAGTTCATTTTTCATTCAAACCCTTGTAAAATGTTTAATTCTTTGTCCGTAAGAAATTTTATTACACCAAAATATTCGCAATGAAATTTTCTATCTGGACACCAAATTTCAAAATAATCGGTTAAGCCACTTTTCTTATATGTACGTTAAAGTGCGTAATTTTAAGTAAAACTAACGAATTCAGTCGAAATTCTAACTTCAAATGGGTATAAAAAAAAAAGTTAACTAACGATTTTTAAGATATTTTCAGATCAATTAAACACATTTGTCAGTGAGATCATATTAAAATTTTAAGTCTTAATATCAAAAATCAAAAATTTTATTGCATAAAGACTAACAAAAAGTAAGATATTTCCGAAATTTTCAAAATGTCGTACTTAACTCAAAATTGATCAAATCTTTTTGAAATTTTTATGACATATTTTCGTCTATATTTTTAGTGGTTGGTGAAAGTTTCAAGTTCCTAGCTCTATTATTGTAGAAGTTATGGTAAAAATAAATTTTCTCGTTTTTTGTTAGTTTTTAATTCATAAAATTTTAATGCATGGATAATAAGAGCTGAAATTTTAATACAAACATACTCATATGGATAATCAACGGTCCTAAAAAAATCTCGAAATTTGTAAGTCAACTTTTTTTTTATAACCGTTGAAATTGAGTATTTTGATAGAATTCATTAATTTTATATAATATTACATACTTAACGCATTTAAAAAATAATTGGTTCAACTGATATTTTTGAAACTTGTTACATAGATGGAGAACTACATTGCGAATATTTTGGTATAAGAAAATATTTCAAGGACGAAAAATTAAATATTTTTATTTACAATGTATTGATTGAAGAAAAATCAGAAAAAGTACTGAAAAGTTACTATAAATATTTAATACCATAAATAAAAATGAACATGGATTACTTTGTTACTAATCAATAATATTGGACTATTACTTGACATTTGAAAAATTTTGTGAATTTTATACTATGTACTTATAATTGGAAAAAAGAATTCGATTTTATAAATAGCTCAAATACTAGGGAGACCGATAAAAAGACTAAAATTCTAATTACACTAATTACTGAGATGTCGATCATTTATTCATTTATGAAAGTAGATTTTTATTTCATTTTTCATTTCTATTAAGATTTTATCATCTCAAATACACAAGCGCGCGCACACACTCACGCACGCACACAAATATTGTATACCCAACATTACTAATAAATTTTTGTTAAATATTATTATTATTATATAGTATTTGAAGCGTTCGCGCAGAATCGTTTTATTGAAGAAACGATTTATCGTTTCTTTAAAATTTAATACACCCATCAAGAGCTTCACACCCGAGGTTTGAAGAATATCCATCATGCAAAGAATACACATCGTGCGAAGTATGTCCGGCTTTTTAAAATTTTTTTTTACATAAACACCTTATTGCATAAACTATATATATACTTGTTCAAATGTTTCGACCAGCAAATTTTTGAATCAGAATTAGCCTCTTAAATACTTCTCGATTTTTTTTTGAAACTTTTAATAGTTTTCTCAAAATTTGGCAAATAGGTACCGCCTTTATATTGTTTTATTGAAGTATGCCCGCTCATCAATAGTAGTCACCGAATTAATCAATTTGAAAATTTAGTACTTACGAGTGTTATGTTAAATACATACAATTTTATAATGTGTCGACACGAGTATGGTAGTCTAGTGAAATAACCACTGTCACGGAGTGTGAGTGATATGGGTTCGAAACTCAGATTTTTTCATTTAAACTAAATTAAAACTTTTAATATATAAATGTAATACGAATTTTAATATAATGAATATAATGTTTATTGAATGTTATACCAATTATTATGAATAGTTAGTATAATAATAATAAAAAAGCCGGACATACTTCGCACGATGGGTGTTCTTCGCACGACGGGTAGGATTCTTTGACGGGTGTATTGAATTTTAAAGAAACGATAAATCATTTCTTCAATAAGACGATTCTGAACGAGGGAGTTAATAATA